>PVLA01010617.1:0-61571 GCA_004027455.1 Hydrochoerus hydrochaeris
ATGGAGGCCCTGGCTAGTGGTGGGGAAATCAGTGTTTCTCTTTTGAAGCTGTGTCAAATTTGAAGTACCTTTTGAAGTACAGATGTTGCATGTGGCAGGTTAACCTTGCTTACAGATGCCATCTTTCTACAGAGTATTTTTAAAGCCAGAGTAGCTGGGGTCCCCTAGGGATGGTCTAAAGACATTGAAGAACAGGACCTCAGGATTTGTGAGTAGTCAACAGCAGAGATTGTGCTGGGACAGGCCCAGGCTCAGTGGGGTACACTCAGAGAACCTGGCATTCAGAGAACTAACTGTGCTCTGAGGAGGGAGTGGCCAAGTAAGAGCTCACTGGTCACTGCCCTGTGCCTTTCACACACCCACCCACCAGCCTCTGCACACAATCATGCTGGAAAGGCAAGAGTTTAGCCTGAGATTCTTAGTTCTTAGAAGAGGCATTTCTTGTCTATTTTTAAATAATGATGTTACTTCAACAGATAACTTGCACTCGAACCAGACCATTTTCAGACTGAGCAGAGCAGTAGGAATAGTGGCAGGCATGGAGACAGGAGGTGGTAAGACAGTGAGGTTTTGGAAAGAAGTGAAAAGGGGCTCCTTCCTTGTGAACTCGTTTCTTTGGAGTGGAAAGATAAAAGAAATTTTTAAAAACAGAAAAGGAAAAGATTTTCAAATTCTGGTTTCACTATCACTCGATGGAATGAAGGCAGGTTTAAATGACTCTCTGTTGGTTAGAGTTACTTTTATTCCCACTGCATTGTGATGGAGCAGGACAACTGTACAGAGAGACGTGTACAATTTTTAACACCTCCAGTATAATGAGACACAGCAGATCAACGGATGTAAATTTAAGAGTTTTTCAATATGTGCAATTATGCTACCATCCTAAATGCCAAAATGCTGCCACGTTCTCACTAGTCATTGGAACTTTAATGGATGCTCAAAAAAGGGAAAGAGGACAGGCTGATGGTAGAAACATCCAATTAGAATTCTCTGGAAAGCCCTTGGGCTATCTCAGCTACAAGGTTTGGCTTTTAGGAAAAATTCACTTAAAAACCCAACCTTGTCTAAGTTTTTAAACAAAAGGTTGTTTAGGCATATTTTGGGTTCACATTCTGATATCTGAGACATTTTTAAAATTCTCTTTTAGAGTATTTAAAAGAATATTGCATTGGGGAAATTAGCTATCTATAGGGGCTGGAGGGCGGTCCTATGCCTCACACTATACACAAAAAAACTACTGTCGGATTCAGAAACCAAATGAAAAACTCTACAATTACTATCAGAAAGTTTAAAAAGACATGTTTATATTTATAAGACAAGTGGTAGATTTGGGAAAGATAACTGCAATATGTAACAGAAAAATAGTATTATATTCTCAAAAAGTAGGTAAGAACCAGTAAGACAAGGCAAGCAACCCACCAGGAAAAACAGGCAAAGGCTGTTGAAAAACACTTTACACAAGGGATACTGCTGGCTAAGAAACATACTGGAAGATGGCCAGCATCACTGTTGATTGAAGAAATGTGCATTTCAAGCAGCATTTGGGGGAGGGGGACCAGCAGACAATTTATAGCAATGAACGTTATTCTGTGCTAGTGAGACTGTGTCCTTATCCACTGGTTAGGGGTGACAAATGAGGCAGTCACTTGTGATGTCACATTGGCAGAAACAGCCATAGGAGAGCAGGACCCACCCTCTGGTCCAGCAAACCTCTCCCTCTGTACATATAGCACTACGGCCTGTCCACTAAACCCCTCCCAGGGTGCCTTGCTTCTGTGCTTTGGGCTGGCTTATTATAGATCCAATATCCACATGGGTTCTTATTATAAAACCGAAGGATACAGAGTCAAGGAAAGGGAACACCCCTCCTGCCTAAGCCCCTTCCTTTCTCATCTGTCACCAGGGTAAGCTGCTGTCTTCTCTATCACACAAAAGGCACTTTTTACAATAATCTCTGGCCAACAGAAAAAGTCAACCTGATAGACAGACAGACAGATAGACAGATAGACAGACAGACAGACAGACAGACAGACAGACAGACAGACAGATAGACAGATAGATAGATACATACAGATAGACATTTAGGTTATAGAATTAGATCTCAATTTAGTGGACTTTCATCCTTTATTGTGTGATGTTTCCCAAGGCTGCCTGAATTACACTTCCTACTCATCAGAATTTCCCATAAGCTAGGATTAAAAGTGCTCACGTCATAGTTTCTCTTTTCTCTATTCATCACTTCACTACACTTCAAATTTCCTAAGAACTTTGGAAAATATTAATAAGGTACAGTATTTCATTTTCCAACAAACCATGGAGAGAATGAAACTCCTCTTATATGAAAGTGTGCTGAATGGAGGCCTTAAGACAGGTAGGAACCTCCAGACTTTGCAGCTGTGGCACAGGTCAAGCACTTGTCCGTTGGGGGTCTGGTTACTAATTTTTAAAGTGAAGATATGGTACAAGCTGAATGGTATGCAAAGTACCACAAGCTCTAAAACTAGTAAGTGTTGTTCTCCCTCCCTTTCCTTTAAGATTCCCTCAAATTCAGGTGACTTGCAGGGCTGCTGAGGGTGCTGATGACATCGTGCAAGAGTTGACACTTAATGAAGAGTAAATTCTCCTACATGCAACTTAAATGATCAAAACAACACTACAACTTATTCCCTCCAGAATCCTCAATTTTATCAACAGACTGCACCATAGTACAGGTTTCCTAAAAAGGGCTGAGATAAAAGATGAATCCCTTCCCTCCTGGGGACCACATTGAGGGGAAATGACACGAGAGGGAAATGAGTCCAGCTGGAGTCCTGGAGTTCTGGAGCCATGGGGTGAGCATCAGTGTTACCAAGAGGGCCATGGCACTGAGAGAGGAGCACTGGGAGGCAAATTTAGGCTACCGGGAAACCCCAGCCTTTTTGGAGAAAGCAGGCCTGGCTTGCTTGAACCCCAAGTGTGCCTAGATGGACTTGTGTGCCTGGACAAAGACAGAGAGCAGTGACTTGGTTTTTCTCTCTTGAAACATACCTGACAGTGCAAGCTGCCTAAAAAACAACCTCTAAAACCCACGCATCACTTTTAGAATAGAACATAGGAAGACAACAGACTGGCTGGACAGGGGAGTAATCAAATCTGAAGCTTTGCACCTTAAGGTAATGGTTAAAACCTTGTCTGGGGCAGTAGTGACAGAAGGCCATGCCTCCCTGGCAGGCATGGCTACATCCCTGAACATGGAGAAGGGTCATCACACAATGAGCCTAATGCCCCTCCTCACACTCATCAACACCTCTGCAGACAGTGCCCAGGGGGTGAGCTCCAGTAGACTGGCACGACCAAGGCCTAAGACCTGCATTGGGCCCACAGTCCACCCTGACACATGAGAACTAGAATTAAGGCTCAAGAAGCCAGGCCCTTTCCCTCTGGGTGGCTGAACCAAGCACATGAACCTCCAGGAGCCAGCAAGGGCATACTTGGCAGCAATAGCTGGGCCAAGCAAAAGATAATCAGAGAGTGGATGTGCCTCATGGAACCAGATCCTCTCTTCAAGGCCTCTCACCAAGACCTGCACAACATAAGACACCATCCTCCCTCCAACAGATCTCTCTCCCCTCAGCCTAAGTGGAAATTCTTAGAGGCCTCTCTATCCCAGAAAAGCATATACTCAGAGGGAACCACATAGATCTAAAAGACAGAGACTTGGTTTTACTGATCTCCATTTTAAATACTACATTTGCTTCGTACCTGAAATAAACATGTGTCACCTAAACCCAATGAATCCAGACATATGCTTCCCTCTCTGTAGAAACGGAACACTCTCAACATTGGGCCTGAAGTTCTCTTTTCTTCTTTCAGATCAGTGTAATGCTACCTCTTACAACCTACAAGATACACACATGTGCCAACAACTTGTAACCAACAATGGCACTGAGCAGTCTTTATGAGAATCTTGGGGGGAAATTTCCACCAACGGAGCCGTGATTCTCTCCAACAAGTGCCCTGTTTATGGCTCATGAATGATGAGTCACAGTCCTCTTTGCATTGGTTGCTGAGAAGTTCACAGTCAAGCCTGTGCCTCACCTTTATTAAGTATGCAGGCTCTGTTAAGCTCACTCCTCATACTTTATAAAGCATGCATACAAAGGGATGCCCTTTGGACAGCCACCCAATTGTGGATCTACTTGCCCTCCCTTCATTTCCTCTTACTTCTCACTACCTTGCTTGTCTTCTTAAGGCAGCTGTGCCTTGGCAAACCACTGGACATCTTTTCTGGAAGCTGGCCGAACACAGCAAATCAAACGGTAGCTATAGCATAGTGGAAAAACATGGCATTGGGGTCAGACAAACCTAGACCCAAAATTAAGTCCATCTCTTGGGGCAGCACAAGCTTGGGCAGACCGGGGACTTCTTAGAGCCTCAGTTTCCTCAAACAGAGACGGGAGCAGTATCTTTCCTGTGCTGTTTTTAGGATTTAGTTAAAGGATGTGGGCTGGGGATTTAGCTCAGCGGCATAAGCATCTCCCTGGCAAGCACGAGGTCCTGAGTTCGATCCCCAGTACCAAAAAAAAAAAAAAAAAGATGTGACTGCACTCAGCTTGGTGCTTTGCATGAAGCAGGTGCTTAGGATAAATTATTTACTTTCATTTCCTTCCACTGCAGGCAAAACTAGCAGAAACCCCACCCAGAATCCCCAGGCAGCTAGCTCCAGCATCTCTATACCCCAAGGAGGTCAACTGACACAAGAGTCAGCCCCAACCAGGAACACAAAGTTCCAAGATGATCAGCAGCACACTGGAGAGATCACATCCCCTCCTAGAGATTAGGCCCCGAAATCCTGGGAGTATGGTTTCTGCCGACACCCACAATCAAACCTGCGTGGGGTGTGCGCAGTCCATAGGGTACCCGACAAGGAGATCTGTCTCACAAGTATCTGGCATGGAAATACCCAAAGTCCAGTCTGACAACTTCTACGTGAATGATCTGTTGCAAGTTTTCTATCCCAGGCTGCCCACACCTCTATCACTCAATGAGATTTTGAGGCCCTTTCTGCAACTGTCACTCAAAGATTGCTAGGGAGTGAAGCCTCATTTGAATGTTAACAAGCACTGCAATTAGAAAGGCCGATCTGCTGCACACAGGATCCTATAGCACATTTGAAACCCAAATACAAACATTTCAGATCACGCCCCACGTAGGAATATCCATTTTAAGTTCTGACATGTAAACTGAAAGTTCTGCTCCATGTCTTTTCGACTTGGGGTTTCAAACTTGTAACTTCTTTTGTACTGCAACTAACTCCAGCAAGAAGTCAGGGATGAATTTAGAAGGAAAGGGGAGGAGACTCTATACTGTGGAATCCTGACTCTGGCTGGAGGATATCAAGGGCAGAAAGAGTTACTTAAGTTATTACTGCAGGCCAAATGCCTCATTTTTCAAGGTAAATGCTAATTTCTATGGGTACATTTAAGTAGGTTCCAGAAGCATACATTGTACACGTGTTCAACTAAAGATAGAAACTGTGCTTAAAAAGCTAATTTGGTATTTTTAGAAGTTTGGGTTTCTTTGATCTGGCCAGAAGAGGCTTAAAATTCAGCTTCAAACTATTTTAGGCTATGCTTCCCAATGCTGAAATAAGTGCTGCATCTTAAGTTCCTTTCAGGCCCTGAAAATATATGATCCCATAAACCCACACTCTGGAAAAGCTGGCAACCCAGGGCTAACCTGGGCATCCATCAGAGTTCTTTTTCTGAGGGGGAAGCCAGTTTTGTAAAAAAGGAGGTAAATTTCAGAAAGTATGATCTGGTTTTGTTTGTAGCTGGGTTGTACTTTGCTAAACTGCTGTCTTGAAGACCTAGGAAAGTGGCTGTGTGCTCAGCTCAATTCATGGAGGTCAGTGACAGCCACCAGCTTACTGAGCTGTGTAACAGACCACTGGCCCTCGGATCAGTGAAGAAGGCAGCTCAGGAAGGTCAGTGCCCAGCCCAAGATCACACTGCTGACAAGCAGAAGAGCTCCTCTAAGCACACACTCCTCTGCCTGAAAAGGCCAAAGAATTCTAGATTCTTCCTGGACTTTGCCACACATACTCAAGATTTCTAACCACTTTAAAAGCAAATACAAAGCTAGGTGAGGATGGAGCACGCCTGTGATTCCAGCATGCAAGACAGTGACGTGGGACGACAGGGAGTTAGAGGTCAGCATGGGCTACACAGTGATTCCAGGCAAGAATGAGATTCTGACATGCATCTGCTATGGGAATACCTTATCTTTTCATTTTTATGTGAAAGCACAGAAAGCAACAATGGACAAAGCCCTAAGGGGGCATTCTGATTAGTCCAAAAAAAGACAACCTAAAATAATATCACCCCCAGAATCTCGAGGCCATCCCAGGCCCACTGCCTCATGTTCCAGACGAGGGAACAGATCTGGAGAGGGAAAATGACCTGTCTAGGATAAATTTTGATTATTTGCTTCTGGGGACCCTTTATAGATCTTTTTAGGGAGTATGGCACATGTATGGTCCCTTCATACAATGCAGATCATTCAGTTTAATTAAATGATCCAGTTCATAGAATGTTTGCAGTTTTCCACCATTGACAGATACATACCCAGGCTGGGCAAGTCAGTTTATGTCTTTAAAGCAGCTGCAGACCATTATTTGCAAAATAACTTGTGTTCAATGAACATTACACGAACAAGTAGTTTTTAAAAGCTTCTAAAACCTGCAGCTTTGAATCTTTCCCAGTGGAAAAGGAATCCAAATCATCTGCCACTTGCAGGTCTACTGCAGTGTTGCAGAAGCTGTTAGGGCTTTATTAGTCAATGAAAGAGATGCTTAGCTAAGTCACAAATGTGCTAAATGGAAAAAGATTTCAATAATCCCTTTCCAAAGGCAGCTAGGACCATGGGCCTGTGTGGCAGTGTTGGTATGGATCATCAACTGGTAAGGACATCCTAGAACTAGCCAGACTGTGGAAGAGGTCCCTCTGCTTATTATCCTGGCAGTTCCCCACAGCCCAGAATGTCACTGCTCCACAGGTCAGCAAGCATCACTAGCTCAAAGGTGTTATGGAGAATGCAATGGCCAGTAAGGAAGGTGCTTGTGAAGCATAACCTACCTATTCACCTTCAGTGGCCCCATCTATTGTGGCAGTGTTAGCTGTGTTTCTCTTGTCCTGCCTTTCTGGTGGCCATATACACACCTGCCACCTGGGTCAAACAGACCACTGTAGAGCTCTAGCATCCTGGAGGGACCTGTAGTTACCAGACCTTTCAAATTATCCAGAAAAACCAGAAAGCTGAGTTTTTATATGAAATACAAGCACACTGAAAATTTCAAAAACAAGACCAAGTCAACCAAGCCGTAAAAACCAGCTCCTGTGTGCCTGTTACCTACTTTCAATGAAGGTCAATTCTCAGCCAGTCTGGTCTCACTTCTGACCTTTCTACTTGCACTCTGCTTCTCATTATAATCTCAGCTATTACATGACTATCCAGAAAGATTTCAGTGTGCATTTCTAAAAGACACAGACCCTTTAAAAATTAAACCAAAGTATTATCCCTTCCCAAAAAATGACAATAATTCTTCAATATCAACATATCTTCTGAACTCCAGCATTCCATTATCTACATTTGTTTTAGAAACTCATTCACCCCTCTTGGTGTATTTCAAATCCACGCCCATGCCAGGCTGTATACTGCCCCTGGCTTGCCTCTTCAGTCTCTCCTTGCTGGCAGATCCTTGTTTTTAAATATTAGTAGCTCATTCCCTTTTCTGGAAAGATGTAGTAGTCAACAGTCCCGGGGAGAAGTCCAGGCCACAGCTTGTGATGACCTTGGGCTACTCCTGCCATTACTACCAATCTGGAAAACTAAGTGGCCAATTTTGGCACCTTCTCCAGCTAGTCTCCCTCTAGGACTATGGAGGAGGCCCAATTTTGGAACAAGATGCCTGGGTGCCACTGCCAGCACTGGCATGAAGTTGAGGCAGGACATACCCTGCAAGAGGTCTTGTATACATCTAATTCCTGTTGGAGGCTTGCTGCAGGCTTAATACTCATCAGGACCTACAAAAACACTCCTGGGCCGGGGATTTAGCTCTGTGACTTAATTAAGTGTTTGCCTGGCAAGCATGAGGTCATGAGTTTGATCCGCAGTACCCAAAGGAAAAAAAAAAAAGATTTTAAAAAAACACTCCTAACCTAAGTGTGCTTCTGAGTATCCCCAACTCCACTGCCTTTGTCTGGTGTCAGCATTCAGCCTCATAACAGGAATCTAGATACAGAGTTAGAACACTATCTTGTCACACTGAGAAAACCAGGCTCACCCAGGGTTCAGAGAGAAGACAGCAAGATCAGTACGATTTCTAAGACTGCCTTACAGAAAACAACTGCAGGAGAAAAAATGACCCTTCCCAGACCGTGGCTTCTGATGCCATTGATGCACCAGGAAGGTATCTCCTGAGGTGAAGAGAGTGGAAAGGCAGGAAAAGCGCTGTCACCCAGGGATTCAGGAGCTTGTTATGTGGGCACCCACCCAACCAGGGCAGTTATAGAGCATCACTGTGCCTTTCCTTCTCAACTGTGCCTCCGTGGGGCTTTGGGAACACAAGAACTAGAGTTCTAATTGGCACTGGGGGGCCCTGGAGAGATGACAAGATGGGATGGGGGTTCAGTCAGTGAGGCCCTGTCAGCTGCCAGTTGTATGACATCATAAAAGGCCTTGGCCACTTGGCTTAGCATCTCTTCCTCCCCCTCTCTGTATCAAGGTCAGAGGGACCTTTCTGGAATATTGATGTAACCATGTCACCACCACATATGACAGAGAGACCAAGCCCTCATCTCAAGGCCCTCATAGCTACACAGAGCAGTCCCCAAAGATGAAGACATGCTGGAATAGAGCTTAAGACATCTCCTAGGTGCATAAGGTCTCTGAAGAAGACTGTGAGGGTGGCTGTCAGGACAAAGCACCCATAAACCAAGCACAGGTGGCCCTTCCCTTCCATGTCTTCTTTCTCATTCTCCCACAGATGCAGATGCTAGATGACAAAAGCCACCTGGGCAGGGGCACTGGCAAATGGGACAAGGGTGTAGCCTTGCTCATCCCCACAATCATCCCATAGAAGCCTTCCCTCCCTGCTCACTTACGCCGCACTGTACACCTCCCCCAACTGGTCTCTCTCTCCTCTCTCCTCCTTCCGTAATAAGGGGTTTAGCATACATTACATCACAGATTCCCAAAGTCCCAGAAACCCAACAACACACCCAACAGTTCACCTCTCCTGAAAACCATTTCCTTTTCAAGAATGTTCCTCACTGTCAATACCAGCCAATAAAATAAGAGGACAAAAACAAATGGCCCCAAAACATGGCAAGTAACTTACCCTTATGCTCCAAAAGAAATAAAAAAACAAAAAACAAAAAAACTATGCTAATAGGAATGAGACTAGCCCCTCTCAAAAAAGACCCACCTTAGGACAAAATAAGAATGAGTGGCCAAATAATCTCTCAAATCCCAAGGACCAGCTCCCCAGCAGCAGGCTGAGGGTCCAGTTGACCATTGTGGGTTCTAGAAGCAAGTGTCAGCAAAAAGTGGGGCAGACTCTGGGGCTATCAGGGAGGTGACCCTGTCTCTGGTGGGCCTAGCTCCACACCTCCCAGACACTCAGGCCCAGAGAGGGTCTCCTCTGAGTCTAGATGGGCCAGGTCCACTCTTAAGAACAGCAGGCACCAGTAAATGGAAGAAAACAGTACTTTTCGGTCCTCACCCCAGCCCAGGGGAACACTGTTCACTGGGGTATCTAACCCAAAAGCATTAAAACACAAATACTGCCTTCTCAGGTTGTGTGGTTGAAATTCACCTCTCATTTTGGGGTTTGGAGCCCATTCTGCCACTCATTACATTGTAATGGTATTTACTGGAACTATGTTATAATTAACATAATAACAAAGTGCTTGCTCTAAAAGCTGTTTTTAGGCCTGTCCCTGCTCAGCATGGGGGGCACCTCAGGAAGAGACCTGTTTGGACCCAGAGTTCATGGTGTCTGGTGGAGACTATAATCTTCTGCAAAGCAAATCCACATGAACTTCTGAAACGCATGTCTGCCAGCTCCTGGCTCATTCCAATTCCCCAACGGCAACTGGGTGTTTCCCATCACATCTCCCATCTTCCTCTCAGCAACAAGAGAGTATGGTGGTTAAGCCAGGGTTAGATGAGTCACCAGTGCTTACCTGCTCTCGAACAGTTGGCCCCATTTTTCAAATAAAAACATGGGCACAATGAGTTGCTCAAAGTCAGTGTGAGTAAAAGTGTAGGATCCAAGGTGCACACTCAGGCAGCAGGGAATGTGACCGTCATTGGTCTGCAAATGTCAGGTCTATGTTCCTCTTCAGCATCTAGAACATTCCACAAAGGCTACCTGACAATCTTCCTCCCTGAACCCCAAAAGTCAAGAAGGGGTCCTCGGGGCTGGGGATTTAACTCAGCAGCATAAGTGTCTGCCTTGCAGACATGTGGTCACGAGTTTGATCCCTGGTACCGATTAAAAAAAAAAAGAAGAAAAAAAAAAAAGAATGGGTCCTCATTCAAGGCATCAGAAAGATGCTGTTGAAATAAATGACCCCAGTTGTGAGCAAACTGAAAACAAAGACGACTGTGGATCTTGACTGCTTTAGAGAATGAGAAGATATTCTCCTTCTTGTGACCTGAGGCTACCCGAGGGAAGCCAGCAGTGTGATTAAACGTCTAATTTTCATTAGGGCCAACAGATTTGTTTCAGACAGGCCATATTATGATGCGATAAAATCATATTCATGAGAGACGCAGTTAATAACAGACAGTTCATCTAGTCCCTGTCTAATCAGAGTGAATGGAAGACAGATGCCCATGTGTATAAACCTGGAACAAGACTTGACTGTGTTAGGTTCCAGCAGAGGTATGGTGGAGGCTACCATTTCTGCAAGTTAGGATGCTTTGGCAAAATCCATAAGGCTGAGCTGGGAAAGTACCACACCCCACATGCAATTCCTCACGTCCAGATCTACCATTTCTGAGAATGTGCAGGCCAAAAACATGGGTGACTGGTCCTTCTGGCTAGAAGTAGGTTCAGTATTGTCAGATGCTCTCAAGTCAGGCCTGATACAGACCAGAGGTTGCTGGGAAAGGCGGTGAGAGCTCTGCTAACATCTGCCCTCCCTGTAACACTCCCACCCAATACATAAACACAATCTCACTCAATCAACACTCTCAACAAGCTAGTGTTGGGAAGGGTAAGGTTTGGTATCCTCTGTGAACACAAACTAGGCTCCGGGATTTGGTAGGGCCCCGTTATACAGTCTTTCTATGCCACTGCTAGGCTTGTAGAGACCTCGCCCTGTTCTGGTCCAATGGAAAGCATCCTCTAGGTGATGCCCGGAATGGGCAAGGTGGGTAGGCTGACAGTGGCCCCCCTTCCAACTAACAGAATACTCTTTCAGCCACTGGAGTTGTTCTGCAGGCACTAAGCTTTGCTTACCAGATTCTCAATTTGTGCAAACCCCCTGCCACTCTCTGCTCCTTGAACTAAGACTCCCAAAGGGTGTCTGCAAGAGCTGTGGTCTCCTGGGAATAGACAGTAGATTGAAATCAAATAACAATTGCAAAAGAGAATGGGAGACTGAATGGACAGTTAGCTTGCTTTCCTTCTGACTTCTTAGAATATGTGTGTGTTTTGCACATCATTATATCCTCTGACCCAGAAAGAGTGATAACAATGACAACAATAATAATAACCAACAAGCAAAGCACTTACCAAGTTTTCAGGGACTATTCTGAGTATTTTATTTATACTAAGTCATCTAATTTTCATTTAAAATCCAATCAGTCTGCTTTTATTTTGCTTTACATATGTATATAAGGATACATGTATATACTGAGATAGCCCAAGAGACTGAGTGGTGAAGGGGCTTGCCTAACATCACAGGGTAAATGCAGCTACAACCTACCCTGGCTGGTCTGACTCCCCACTGTGCGCCCTTAAACTGAGCACTGCCTCTGGTATGTGGAGGAAGTTGTGCTGAATGGATAAATATGTCCTAGAAACTCAGATCATAGAGTTTCCTAAAGTTTAACTGGTAACCAGACCTCTTCCTGAATAGAACACTTTTTGCATCCTGCACTCTTTGCAATATGTTTTGTGAAAGGCTCACTCCAGACAATCTGCTGTTCTGTGTGATTAAGGGGAAAAAAATGTTTAAAGCACATATCAAGCAATGTCTTCAAACTTTGATACCCAACCCACCTCACAGGCATACTGAGAAGCTGAGGTTACGCTGTGTAGGCTGAAGGCCTGTGAAGACTGTGCTAATGGGTAATGAGTAACTGGTAGCCTGACCACATTATCATCTGTTTTCAGCTGGGGAAAAGGGCCAAGACTTGGATCTGCCCCTCTTTCCTCTAAGCTTTGGCTTCTTTCTACCATCCTTACTCCACATCCCCTACTTCTGCTTCCACCTCATTACACAGGAAGAGTGAATCCTGAGATGTAGGAATGATCTGTGAGGTCCAGCACAGGGGTAGAATCTCCACATGGGCACCAATATGATGGTCCAGTTGTGGGTATGCACTGAATAAATGATGTACATGAAGGCTGGGTGAACAACTAACCAGGTGGTTCTTCTCTAACCCCATTAGCAGAAAGGACAGCACATTTTCTGGCCCTAAAACTGGTGGTGGGGGTGAATGGTATAATCTTCCTAGAAGTGAGGGAATTTTTTTGGTGGTGGTGAGGGTATAGGGGATGATACTGGGACTGAACCCAGGGCCTCTGCACTGAGCTACATTCCCAAACCTTTTAATTTTTATGTTGAGACAGGGTTTTGGTTAAGTTACTAAGCAGGCCAGGCTGGCCTGGAATTTTTAATCCTCCTGCCTTAGGTTTTCAGTGTGCTGGGATTACAGGCATGTGCCACCAGCTAGAGATGGAAATGGCTTTAGAGAAAAGTGGTAGGTGACACCCAAGAGGCACTGGTAGGGAGAACTAGAAAATGCAGGTGGCGCTAGCCAAAGCAGAACCAAGAGTTACAGATGGAGAAGACGAGGTGACAGCAAAAGCAGAGAAGTGGCACAAATGATTGCTATTACCTCAATAGTAAGTCTTCAAGGCAAATTAGAAATCTGAGATTGGTAAAATGTGAAAGATGGCCAATTACACCTCAGAATGAAAGGGAGGAGCTAAGAACGATCAAAGTCCAGGACTGGTATGCTCAGGAGTAAATCTATTTACATATGCTATAAACCAGGATCCATGGTACACATGGGCAAAACTGAAGATAAGCAGCAATTCATTATCTCTGGTATCCATAGAAACCAAAAACAATCATTTTACAGGAGAGTTGGATTAATATACAACAGCAATCATTGAAATCAAGATTGAATTTCATGACTAAAAAATTTAAATAGGGACCAGACATATAGCTCAATGGCACAGTGCCTGCCTAGCAAGTGTGAGATCATGCGTTTGATCCCCAGTACCAAAAGAAAAATTTTTTAAATAGGAGATCCCAAATAGACAGGACAGAGATTCTGCATGGGGATATTTTGGTTTTGTTCATAAAGTTTCTGCAGTCAGATTTACATTTCTACTGCCAGGTGCAAAATAGCACTTCAGCCAAAATGAATTGCAGGACAATGTTAAAAATCTGAACCAGTTCTTCAACCACTAATTCCCACCTGTGCTTGGTGTACAAGGTGGTAGTGTTATTTTTTTCTCCTGGTGATCAAAGCAATACACGCCATAGTGGAGTGAATTTAAAGCAGGGTAGAACATAAAAAAGAAAAACTATTTCAAGTCCTACTCCCCAAGGTACCCACAATATTCTGGCATGGTTCCTTCCAGTATTTTTTTGTGTATTTCTTTCGTAATTATAATAATATTCTCATATACTTCCTAAGTTGCTTTTTTTTGTTTTTAAGTGTGCCACATACACTACAAACTCTCTATGCAAACATAATTTTTAATAGTTGCATATTATTTCAAAGCATGGCTGCTTTTGGCTGCCTTTTAAAATATACTACTTTGGCTGTTTCAACACTAATCAATACTGTGACTGATGGAACAAACAGATAGTAACAAGCACTGAAAGTCTCCATATGGGGCTGCAGTGTGCTGGGCCTCCCAAAGGGCTGTGGCCAAATACTTTTTAACATAAGAATGATGACAACAACCGTAACTAATATTTATAGCTAATATGAAGTTTACAAAGTGTTTTCATGTGCATTAAGTTTGCTCAATCCTCACAGCAGCCCTATGCAGTGGGTCTTAATATGTCTACTTTACAGACAGAGGAAACCAAGGTCTGGAGGTTAAACCATTTTCCCATAATCACACTCTACCAGAGGCAACAGGGTCACATGGTTGGGACCTGTGTTCATGTCAGCGGCTCCTCAATCTATACCCAATCAACATCATTCTCTTTGGGCTAGCATGTCTCCTGGACAGCCCTGTTTGGAAGTGTCACCAGTATCTCAAGCTCTCCAGATATTAATCTCATTCTTTACCAGAAGCTCCCCACCCCAAATCCCACATGGATTCCCATTATGATACCACCCACAACAGCTCAAGCCAGAGGCTGACCTCTCTTTCTCTTGCCCTGTCGTCCCTTGCTCTCTACATGCACCCATCCCAAGGCTCCACTGCCCTTACACCAAGAAGCCCTGGTCAAGCTCACCTTCTAACCTGGACATGGTTTCCAGCCCAGCAGAGAGCTGTAACAGACATTCACAGGGAAGGGGTGAAGGGTGTCTCTTGACTCTACACACATACTGTTCTGTATAACAGCACACTGTCCTACCACAGAATGAAAGCTGTGAGAGACACATGGCTAGAAATCTCCCATCGCACCAAATTCTCTTTACATGACTTGCTCTGTAAGGATCATAACTGAAAATACCTATTAAAGGCTCCTGATGAGTTTCAGCTAAAGCTACCACTCTTCAGTATTTCCTGGTAAGAATAAGAATCTCACAATTAGCCGTCCAATTAATTTTCAATTCTTCTCTACATGTGAACTCATTAGTGAAACCCAGAATGGAGCAAGACAAACATGGTGAACCTCCCTAAAAGCTATATGGAGATTCCAGAGAAATTTCAGAGCAATGAAATTGAAAAGAACATTTGAGTAAACAGTCACTGATGCGGGTTTGGGGTGGAGGAAGCAGACAACAGAGTCAGTCCTGAATAACTGGGTAGCCACAAGACGCATTTTAAGGGACTATGCATAATATTATGAAGCACTTGTGCCAACCTAAGGCGTCCTGATGCATTAAAGTCTTATTAAAACAGCAAACCTATTCTTTTAAAACGAACAATGGAATTCTGAAAAGCATTGCAAAATTAATCTAGTTATTGCCCTATAAAGAGGCAAGCACATAACCACGTTTAAAAGGGTCCACAGGTTGTACCATGTTCAAACAGAAACATGTTCACGATGAAATCCAGAGAACATGTTCCCATTAATTAAGCAATGCAAACAGCAGCCTCCCAAATCAAGCAGAAATAAACAGAACAGAAAAGAATATACTTCTTGTGAGAGGGGGAAAGAGGCAGCACAAGGAAATCAGAGCAGTACACTCCACCCTTGGTATCACTGGTTTCCACAGAAATAATTAGAGACCAGTCTTAGGCTTCTCTGGCTTCTTCAACAGAAGGCTCAAGAAAGCTTTCAGAAAGAGCCTCCTGGTTGGCACCCAGGAGGGGTCTCCTGGGCCACTGTATCCAAAACTCAATGGATGCCCATTTTAGGAGGAGTTCTCTTTGGCCAGCCTTATAATGACCAGGAAAAAAAGAGAAAAAGGCCCAAATCACTGGCACTTGGGAGAATAAGATAAAAAAATAAAATTCTTCTAATGCGGAATGAGAACAGGAACATCACACTACAGGGAGGGTAGGGATGCTTAAAAAAGAGAGAGAGAGAGGCAGGGATGGGCAACTCAGAATGATGATGGTAACTCAGTAAGTTACAATGTCAGCCAGATGCTAACCTGTTCCCTACACATACACCCAGCGGACAGCAAGAGAGCACCAGAGCGCTTAGAGAAGCAAGCCCCTGGGGGAAAGTTAGTTTTTTCTTAAAAGGAAGGTACCACCTCCTAGGGATGTAATAGATCTGTCTCAGGTAAATGCACCAGTTAAACCCAGCCTCAGCACTACCACATAGCCTTTCTTGGTCACCCTGTCTGCCTGCTGAGTCAGTCTCTCCAGATCCTTCTATCTCCTAAATACTCTGAAATCTTGCAGTTACTATGGTGTCAGACAGGACCCTCACCACGGCTCACAGTGAAGACCCAATTCACACGACACCCCTACTCTCACCTTTCACAAGCCCCGCAGCAAGCTTTGACTCACACGACTTCAGTTACAACCCAGCACCCATCCAAATTCAATGCTGTCACCTTTGTCATGCTCTGTGCCCCTTCCCACCTCCTGGAGGGGACCCTATTTTTACACATTCCTTGCACCATGTAGTCTGGCACACAGTCAACAGCACACTTCTTAATAAGAGCAAGTATTCCAGAAGTATGTCAAAGCAAAGGGTTCCTCGTCACTTTTTACCCCTACAAGGCAGGTGTGGAATGTGCCCATTTCACAGACTGGACTATAGGATTCAGGGGACCTTCAGTCTGGTTGGTTACTGGGAGGAGAGAATATCAGGACTGCTGTTTCCCTATGTCTTATCATAGGAGGAACCTCTCTAAAATAAAGAAGCAAGAATGTGAGCATGTTTAAAATGGTCTATAGGTCCAGCAAGCACAACCTGTAAACAGCACAGCAGGGTTTCAATCTGGTCTTCACAGTTCTTGTTTCAAAACACTATTTCTCACTGAAGAATGCTGGGTGAATGAGTGAATAAATATGAGTCTTTCTAGCTGGGTGTGGTGGTGCATGCTGTTAACTCCAGCACTGTGAGAGGCTAAGGCACAAAGAATGCAAGTTCAAGCCCAGCCTGGGCAATTCAGCCAATTAGGGAGACCCTGTCCCAAAAAAAAAGATGAGGGTGTAATTCAGTGTGTCTGCCCTGAATTCAACCCAAAGTACTAAGATCAAACAAACAAACAAATCATCCCAACTTTATTCTGCAAAGTTAAACATTTTCTTAGTTGTTTACAGATTAAAGAGTAACACTCTTGGTAGAGAATAGTTGGAACATACAAAAACACATAACAAAGATAATTTAAATAATCTTGAACTATCCAGAAATAAGCCCTGGTAAGACGGAATGCTTTTTTCCCAGTCTTTTCCATGTCTTGTGACCAGTTTTGTATAATATGCTGTACATGTATCTGTATGTGTGCACTCTATGTGCAGCCATGCTGTCTTCGTATTTTTTAAATAAAGCTAGGGTGACACATCTGAAATTTTTTAAGAGTGATAATTCTAAAATACCATGACAATTTTACACGCACACACACATGTGATATATATATTCCCCCCAATGAGGTAGCCCAGGTAGTCTTGAACTCACAGCAATCCTCCTGCCTCAGCCTCCCAAATTCTGGGATTATAGGTATGCGCCACCACACCCCACTTATATAATACTTTCAATGAATTAATTTAACCATTCCCCTATATAGAACACTAGGTTGTTCCTTTTTTTTTCTTTTTTAGTAGTAGTATAAATAATACTATGACAGTGCTTGTCAATAAAGCACTGATCGCATTTCTAACTTTTTTTCTAAATTAAAAAAAAAAGTGGAACTGCTAGAAAGTCCCAAAAGGGACAGTTCATCAAAGGGTCTGAAGTGACATTCCAATTATACCTGTCCATCCTTTAAAAAGTCTGCTGAGGGAAAAATTGACTCTGCATGCCATATGATTTAAAAAAAAAAAAAACTGACCTGCTTTTACCAAGTCACAGACTAAAAATCCTTTCATGAGTCAGATCACAACCTCGCGCACTTGGTGTCACCGACTCATAAATTGGCTGATGGTAAATATAACCAGTCTATCTCTGAAGCTGAGCTTCATGCAGAAATGGAAATGACATCAACCTGGCATCAGCGGAGGTCGCAGTTTCTCTGCAGGCTTGTGAGCCTCAGTTTGTGTGTATATGTGTGCATATATGCATGTGCCTGAGATGCCCTCTGTGGTAAGATGTGGAGTGAAGCTGATGGTCTCCCCTCCTGGTGGCCTTTTTCCTTTTTGACTTCAAAAACTCAGCTTAAAAGGTAAGACTCTAGCTCTACCCCAAGTCGCCCTGAGGAAACTAGCTATAGATACTTAGGTTCAAAGCCTTCTCCTTAGTGGTTAGTATCAAAGACTCAGCCCCTGGTGATGGAGCTGATGTTTGGGATACAATCACACACTTTCAAACTGGACCCAAACAGGACTCAAACTAATAAAGTGGTACCTGGCAGAATCCCAGCTCTATTATTCATTCCCCAGCTGTCATTTTAAAGTCCATGAAACTGGCCTGATTTTATGCCTCCCTCATAGAATTGTAAAGACTGAATAAGAGAAAAAAATGCCAGATGATCAGCCCAACAAAAGCATGCAGCATATGGAGAAGAAGGAAGACCTCTTTCTCTGGTGCTCAGATTTCCAGCTTCACGGCACAGCCCAACTGGAAGAAGAAGGAGGACTACAGTGCAAGTGCAGAACAGACCACAGATCACACACTCCCTCTTGACTTGCAGTCTAGTTGCTTCCAAGTTCAAATATTTCTATGCAATACACCAATTGCTCAGTTTGACTCCAATCTTTAGAACCACGAGTGTGGACCTGGTCACTGTAGGCAGCCTACCCAGTGGACAGTGCCAAGTGTGTGTCACCTGTGCACAGTAAGTGATTTCAAAGTCTGTGTGAACCACAGCTTCCTGCTCTCTCAGTGGAGACAGAGTGGTACCTGCACTATGCAGCTGCTTTGTACACTGAAAGGTATTGACACATAAAGGCATATAAACATGCTAGACAGTAGGCCTAGCAAGTAATAAGGATAAGAACAACATAATAATGACAATGGCCCTTCCTATGGATTATGGTTTAAAAAGATACCGGTTTTATTTGTAAGTTTTCCACAACCAAGAGCCTAAAACATTTAGGACATGCTGAGCATACAGAGAATTGAAAGGCTATATCAACCTCCAAGCTACAATTCCAACAGTAGAATGATACATAAACCAGGGTCTTTTTCTAGATTTCCCAAAAGGAGACCCTTAACAGCAAAGGCTGGGCATCCACGTCAGCCCTCAGTGTCATGAGACAAAACAGGCATCCCACACTCGACTGTGTCCTGGCACCAGTGTGAGCCTCAGGCCTGGAGTCCAGCTGATCCGGCCTTATCTATATTTGGTACATGATGTAAACCTAGAACATCTTATTCTTTCACATTTAATAAACCAGCTTAAGACATCATTACTCACTACCCAGCAAACTCATTTTGAAACTCAGAGGTAGAGAGGGCCTTCCTCACATTTCTTACTAAAACTGAAGTTGTTGGGACTCTCTACTTGGGTAACACACAATGTCACAAATGTCTTCTAAAAAAGGGAGGGGTAAATTCACACACTGACTGGCTTTGTCATTTTATAAACTTGAAGAATGAACACAGATATACAGGATAGTTTCCTTCTAATAAAGACCTTTCTGCAAGAAGCCACCAATTACAAAAACCAGAAGTGCAGCTAAAGACTCCTTGTGTACCAAGTGGAATGTCAGCCGCCTTTATTTATTACCTATTTGGATGGGAGGGAAAAGGGGGAGAAGAAAATTTCCTGTTCCTTCTCTAACAGATGAGTCACAATTTCCAAACATCAATCAATCAGTGAGTCAGAGTGGGGAGAAGAGGAAACGCCTGAGAGGCCTCCCACTACAGGCACTTCCCAGAATCAGGAAATACATGAACCCCTGAGGCACTGACTCGACCTCCCCGGTCCTCACTTGTGCAGCTAGAACCAGCCTCTGGGCTCATGACTGGTTACTCTGCTTATTCACTGAACTGTCTAGCATGCAGTTTTGGAGTGCCAAAATGCAGAGGTGGGTAATGTGGTCCTGCTTGATGAGCCCACTGCAGGGGAGAATGCTGATGGTCATAGCAGGACACACATGCAGGTACTATGCCCAGATGAGTACAGGCAGCTGCAGAGTGCAGGGTGCAATAGCCCTGAGCAGGAGCTGAGACCAGTACAAGTCAGGGAGGGGAAAGCTGCAACAGAAGGAAGTCCCTCCACAGGATTGTGCATTCCTCTGTTGCATGGGGAGAGAAAGGGACAGCACATTCCAGAACCCCCACAAGTCTGTCCTTAGCATGGTATCTCCCAAGTGCAGCAGAGATGCTGGCCTGAGACCAGATAACAGAGGGCCTTCGATTCCTGCTGAGGCTGATGTTCAGGAAGGGAGTCTGGGTCCTATAGTAGGGACTCACAACCTGGTTGTAGGGCTGGTGGAGGAATGGACTGCTGGTTTGGGCCCTAAGGGTGTTTGCTGTTAAGAAAGGGTTTCTCTATGTAATTAAAGCTGGCCTTGAACTCTCTATAAAGCCCAGGCTGGCCTCAAACTCATGGTGATTTTTCTGTCTTAGCCTCCTGCATACTGGGATTACAGCATGCACCACCATGCCTGGCCTGTGCCCTAAGTTTCCAACTCAGGAGGTAAGAAATAGACCCAAGAACTTGTATTTCTAATAAGTTTCCCAGCGATACGATGCTGATAGTTGGAAAACACATCTTGAGAACCAATGTTACAGCTCAGCAGTTAGTAAACCACAGCACATAGGCCAAGTAAAACCTGTGGCCTGCTAGTACTTTTTTTAAAATAAAATTTTATTTTATACCTGGTCTTCTGGTATAGACACAGCCATCCTTGGCATTTATATTTTTTCCATTACTTTATAGCAGATTACAGCAAAGGAGACAGTATGTCCTGCAAAGTCTTCCATATTTCATCATCTATCCCTTCATAATAAAAGTTTGCCAACCTCTGCTGTAGGATATGAACAGGTGATGAGAAAGGAAAAAACAAAGACTTCTGTGGTCATTGAGTTTGAGAAGGGCTGATTAATGTTTGGCAGATTTCTTTTCTCCAAGACTGCTCAGAGTCTTTATTAACTAGTGTTATTATTCTGGGACTAGGGTTCCAGGAACGTGGTAGAGAATACTACATTAGTTCATGAGATGCTACCAATGGATTTTGGAGGTAATCAATCAGAACCACAGTTTAGAAAAACTACTGTGGGGCAGACAGGCTGAAAAAGGCTGCAATAGGAGGCAGTGGGATCAGTTAACTGGTTGCTATAGTAACCATACAAGTAGTGAGGAGAGTGTGCAGCAGGATGGGTCAGCATACTTTTCTTGGAAAGGGTCACAAAATAAATATGAGTCTCTGCAGGTCACACAGCATCTGTTCCAACCACTCCTCTCTGCCACTGTGACACAGAAGTAGCAGCAGCCAATAGAAAAGCAAATAAGCATGACTATGTTCCAATAAAACTTTGTTAACTGTGTCTCAGCATAGGATAACGAAAACATTCTGGAGATGGATGGTAGTGACAGTCAGACAACAGTGTGAATACACTTAATGCCGCTGAATCATGCACTTAAAAATGGTTAGAACAGAAATTTTATGTCAAATATATTTTATCACCAAAGAACTTCCATGGACACTAAAATGTGAGTGTCATGTAATTTTCAGGTATCACAAAGTAGTAGTATTTCTTTTGTTTTCCATGGTCTGTGTTAAAATGCAAATGTCATTCTTATCACCTAGCCACAGGAACATAGGCAGTATGTAAGTATATGGCTGTGGGGTGACAGACTCCTGCTCTAGGCAATGGGGACAAAGAAGAGAGAGAGAGTGGATGCAAAAGCTGGTTGAAGGGGCTCCAATTTGGGGCTGTCACTGCCTATCTAGATATAGGAATCCTGGAGGGATCAGGTAGGCTGGACAAGTCCAGAAGACCAGGTAGCACTGGAAAGGAAAAGTCTGGGAGCCATAGAGAAGTCAGTAGAGAAAACTGTCAGATCCGGCTAGGCTATAATCAGCCCTCCTACCGTCTTGCTCAGGACATATCAGGCCCCCTAGGAGGCCCAGGCTTTGCAGCTGTGAGCCACCAAGAGGCATGGCTTCTCAAAAGAGCTCCTGTCTGTCTGGAGGGACGCTGGGGAGCTCTTGCTTTCCTTCAGAAACCCCTCCCTCAGGAGCTATGCTGGTAGATCACTGCTTGGCAGAAACCGACAACACCTTGCCTTGTCCAAAATAAATTAGTACTATGAAACCCAAGCAAAACAGAAGATCAAGTAACACTTTGTGACCAATGCTCCCTAAACCGTCTGTGGAGGACACTTATGGATTTTTAAACTGCCAATCTGCTGCAGACTAAGATTTTTATAATATATAATAAAAATGCCATGTGGATGTCATTGGAATGTCAGACTGCTATGAAAGTTTCTTGATGCCTCTTCTGTTTCTACACTTATCTAGCTGTACCCAGGCTGCTTGAGAAAGGCATGGTGGCAGTATCTTGAGAACATGGTGGTCTGGATTACGCCTCTACAAGTTTTTCTGCTGAAAAGGAAACAAAATATGTAATTCCATCAACCTAGCAAACCTCATGAGAGGGGCTTGGGCTAGTAGCTCTTTCACACCAGGAAAGGGTAAGAGTTAACAATGATCAGAAAAAAAGACTCTAGAACCCTGAACACTGATTAGAAGTCCCTAGAGGTTTGGCTATTGCACGGCAGTGAAGATGAGAGGCTCGGCCAAATGACCAGAGGCTGGGCCCCAGGGAACTGAGGGGCAGAGGAATAGGGACATACTGCCACTCTTATAAAGCAATCAGACAACTTGAACATTGAAAAATTGCAAAACAGGCAGCACTCAAAAGCCAGCCTTCATTGTAAATGCCCACTTTACTGTAAAATCCCAACACTGGGCTCCCCATGAAAGCTGTCCTACCATGTCCTTGGGGCACTGAGGGAAGGTATGGCTTACTCCATCACAGCAGACATGAATTTTCCGTTCAAGAGATGTAATTGCAAATCATTTTAGAAAATGCTCAACAACTAATTGCCCTTATAATACCAAGTTTACATAGCCCAAATAATGGACAAATATCACCATGTAATAGAATAGCACAAAAATGGTAATTTTACTATGGAAAGTTGGAACTTGCCATTTCAAATTAGCAGAAGCTGTGAAGTGGGCATTACTGACAATGTGAATATAGTAATTGGGTCTGATTTCTTGGCGCCTGGCCGAATCTGGCTGCCTGGCGTCCTGCAAGTTAATTATAGCTCTGTTAACAGCGCGGGAACAGGGAACACTCCACAGTGATGCAGAGATACAACCCGGTTCAGGGCTCTGCTGCTGAGTGTGAGGGTACTGGCTAGAGATCAGGTACAAGAAAAATGATTCCCAATGAATATCTAAAGCAATGACCCTAAGAAAACACTACATGTACTGCTAGGGATCAACAATCAACCGCAGGAGCCAAACTTGCAGAAGGTGCCCTGCTAACTCACTAGTGCTCTGCAGTGGAATGGCTCAGGAAAACATTCCAGGCTATCTCCAAAGATATTCTGCTTACTGGTTAAGTTTCCTTTAAAAAAAAGTTCAGAAATCAAAATATGTGATGTGATCCCATCCAAATTGGTTCTCCCTGCAGATTGAATCAAGTATTTCACTGAAGTTTTTTTTAAAAAATCTGTCTTTTCATTAATTTGGGAAGTATGATTATGCACTTCAAAAATTTAAGACTGCATTTCCTGCATCCTGCCCCTGGCTAAGTCACCACCAGCAGCATGCACCTCACCCCCAGGTTCTTTTTCCAGAAACCGGTAAGACCTGCCCAACACCCACTTAGGCTTGGATAGGGGAGACAGTCAAATTGGGGTTATTATGCCTAGGGCACTGAGAGTATTTTGGAATGAAGTTAATAAAGTTTTAAATATGGCATCAAATATTTTAAATACGTGTTACAAACTGCTTCTTGTCTGTCAGACCCACTCCCATTCACCTGACTAGCACTGTTCCCCTAGCTGAAACCCTGAGGACCTACCTAAGGCATTCTGGGGTTCTCTTCACCCTCCATAATCTTTACACCACCAAGCTTGCCCCCATCATGAACATCATTGAGGCTTCCCATTCTATCCTTTCCCAAATCCTCTGACTTCCCTCCAAGCCTTACCCTCCAGGCCATAGCCAATAGGAAACATTTGTAAGTCATTTTTTAAAATGCACCAATGTCTCATTTGGACTTATGAACTAGGACCTTGCCCATGTCTGACAATACTTTTCCTGTTACCTACACCCAGCTGAGAGGGAAATAGGGGGATACATGTTCCAGTGTAACTTCCCAAGTCAAGACCATACTTCCCTGCCTATCCACTCAACCCCCTAGCCTGGTCCAACCTAGAACCCCAACTTCTCCCTCCCAGCCTGCAGTCTTGTAGCTTCTGTCTCTGTTCCTCTCCTCAGGACTCACCACCCCGGCTTTGACCCTAATCAGGCTGTCCTTATGCCCTGCTGGGGACTTACTCTACACTCTTATTCAGAACAGCAGCTGTATAAGTATAGCACGGTGACCTGTACCCCATTGCCTCACACAGTACCCGGCACAGAAGACACACTGGTTTAACATGCAGGCCCCAGAGGTCTTGTGTAGTTGTAAATATCCATAAACTAACTCCCAAGTAAAACTTCCAAGATGCAACAGAGAATCTACTCACAACCTAAGTAAAAGTATTAGTAACCTTTTTAACTTCCTGGCAAAAAGCTCCATGGAAAGGTTTCAGCAGTATTATGCTTTGTACTGAAATGACAATGGACAAGATGAAAACAAATATATTCTGTGGCTAAATGCACCAAACTCTGGCAGCCCGGGAGTCAGTGGGCTATAGTCTAAGGCCTTAGGGGAGACCCCTACCTATTCACCACTTCTGCACACCTGCACATACATGCCCCTATCCTCCAGGCTTGCTGGCTTCTGGGAAGCTGAGGCTCAGAAAAAAATCCCAAAGTGAGCCTGGGGAGGGGTCGGCAGCCTAGAGTCCAGACTTTGAGGGAAAGGGTGGTGCTGTCTTGCTATCCCTGGGGGCACTGATCTTGAATGTCAGACAGGGCAGGTGGAGTGAGATTCCTCTCTCTTCCCAGGCTGAAGGGGAGGGGACAGACTATTCAGTGCCTGGTCTAGATCACAGTGGGCAGACAGCAGGCTGCGCAGGGGGAGCATCAATGGGGTCAATGGCCCTCCCAAGAAGCAAACTAGGCACCTTCCTGGCCTCTGGTGGCCCATGGTCTCTGCTGTGGGTCAGTGGGACTCTCGAGGGGTAGCTCATTAACCAAGGCAGAGGGTTTAGAAAAACAAAAGTAGGGTCCCTCAAAGAAATGTGCCCATAACATTTGACAGGCCAGAGAGGATGAACCAGGGCCTCGGGGCTGAAGCTCAGTGGAAAGATCCAGGGCCTCAGCACCCAGTCTCCACTTGACACCTTACTGCAATGTGACTGTGTATATAGGTTGGGCAGGTCTCTCAGCTGTGACGGTAAATGAGTGGGGCCCAAGTTGCTGGTCTTCACACGGGGCTCACAGAATGCCTTTTGGCCACAGGCAGTCTCGAACCTCCCCTTCCTGCAGTCCACCTGTGCAGTCATCTACCTCCCTCAAACTGTTGGAAAGTGAGTTCCCAGACTGTCACACCCAATGCTGCCTAAAGACCTTGGTGGGCTTGTGTAGTCCCACTGAGACCACTGGAGCAAATCACATCTGCTCAGTGTTGCCCCACATATTCGTCGACACCCTCTGGGGTACAGCAGTTATGCTCAATCATGCTGGAAATAAGATCTGGAGCCATCAAGCATGGTGGGATTCTCAGCTCTTCCTACTCACCCTGGCCACTGCCCCACTGCCATACCCCCTTTTTCTGGGCAGGGCAGTGGGACAGCCCCTCAGTGTGGGGCTAAAGCTCCTTCCCAAACTTCCAGGCAGGTCAGTAATCTGCTCTTCAGGACCAGCTCACTCACACCTGGGACATGAGAACCCAGATAACTGGGAGGAAAACATTCTTAATTTCTTGACTTAAGGCCCTAACCAAGCATTGGTAGGAACCCAGCTCATGCTGTACTGCTGTTTAATTGGAGACAGTTTATTCAAAATTACAATCAACCTAAACCACTACCAATGTGGATTGGTTAGCCACAGGCCTGCCATGCTGCCACTGACAGAACAGGTTGGGTTGACACAGACTTACTGAAAAATTGTCCCCAGTAAACAAGCTTACCAAGAGCATGATGTCTATATCGCTGACACACAGTATAGGCACTTTCCTATTACAAAATGTCAAGAGAAATTATCTTGAGATAGCAAAATTTGGAGTGACTCGTTTCTTCATTAATTGGGTTCACCCATATTATCTTAATAATGATTTAAAGAGCCTTTGTTAATCTTCATTATGAAAAAAGACCCCCACACTTTAAGAAAGTGAAGGGGTGCCCTATACAGACATATTTCATACATCTTGTGCAGGACAGAACAATATTTTCTAAGCTTAAATACAATCAACAACAACAACAAAAAATTCCCATTATGTCTGTTTCTAAGAATGTGGGAGCATCTACTGTATTGTTATACATTATTAATTCACTTATTTAGTGACATTTGTTAGGAGCCCATATGGCAGGTACTGGCAATGATGAGAATCACATTCTGAACTTCTAAAAGCCAAAAAGTTTCATCAAAACACCTACTTGGTGCCATTTTTTAAAACTTTGTACTCTGAAGAAACACTGTGGCCTTCTATTTTGGGCTGCATGACTCCTTCAACTTTGAGTGGCTCTGAGTCTGGGTATCCCCTCTGTATCATGCACACAACACATGAAGCTGGGTAAAGCTGGCCCAAAGGATACCTGGGGCCAAAGCATTAGCACAGGAAGGCAGCTACTTGCTAGTCAGAGCTGTAGATGAGTTGCTAAGTTTTCTTTCCCGTAGTGTATAACACTACCAAGAATAGGGCGGGGGGAGTGTGAAAGACTTCACCAGTCTCCTGTATACAGGGTATAAAGATGTGACCTTAATTATTCATCAGTCATTACAGGAAGAACAGATTCCCAATCAAGTTGACTGGAGGAACAGGAAGTTATACGATATACTAGTAGCCAGTGGAAACAAGCTGTGTACCCAAGTCAATACAAAGCCTCCACTGATCCCCTCCACCCAGGCACTAAGGGCTGCAGGATGCACATGGGAGAAGTGGATGGTGGAATGTGAGCCTTATAACATGAAAAGCCACCATTAACTTTGGGTGGCCATGTGGAGACTGGTCCACACTGGCCTTGTTCTCCAAGGGCCAGGGGCATTATGGACTGCTAATGGGCCAAAGAGAAACAACAACAGGAAGGGAAAATCTGGGCACATGGGTATGGTAAGGAGACACACTGCTCACTTTCTACCCAAAGACAAGCAGCTGGTAGAGGATCCAGTGACAGAATGTCTCCCTTTTGTAGCCAGCTAGTTGGTATAGAGCTAACACTACCTGAAATGAACATCATTTGAAATAACACTGATACGAGGTGAGATCGAAAGACACACCTGCAGAAACTGGGCCTCCTGGAATGAGAATTCAAAGGAAGTTTTGTTCTGTTTCACTTATTCTGTGAAAGCAAATCTATGACCCAGTGTGTCTGTGTTACAGACAGGCGGCCTCCCTGCTGGGAATTTTCCTGTCCTGGCCATGATACTCCACCCTGTTAGCTTTGGGAGTAGTCTTTTTCTCCCTGAGTCATACTTTTCTGGAAGCCCTCCAGCCCTTGAGTGGAACCTGCAATACCCTAAAAAGGTAGGTGAGTGGTGCTTCTAGGATTTAAGCATCTTTCTCCACCTACTGGAATAGAAGTTGGTACGTTTCTATACAAACGAATGCAAAAACAGACCTGGGAGACAATGTGTACTGGCATGTTTGATAATTGTGCAGTTACGCCCCTGACTTAAAAATGGGGAGAGAGAAGAAGAAAACCCTTTCCCTGGTCTGTAGTTTAACAAGGGGTTCTTAGCATTTTCTGCTCTTTTAAGGTTTGCAACCAACTCTAAAACTCAGCAATGCAAAATGCCCCTCAGAAGTCATATACATGTCCAGAGGTTTAAGTGGGATAATTAAAAGTGTAGAATTCCTCAAAGAATGTATCTGTCAACTAGTTAAGATAATAAAGGCTTCATTACTGAGCTGTGATCACAGTATAAAACGAAACAGACCAAGTTAAGGAGTGCCAAGACACTAAAACTTCTGGACAAGAGAGAAGACAAATCTACTCACATGCTCAATTATCACACTGCAACTGCCCAACTGCAGCCTCAGCAAGAAAGAGTTTACCAGCTTGATAAAACTAATTTTAAGGAACAGCGACCACTGGCATGTTTATTTTTTGAAAAAGTTTGCTTCCAGCACAAAAACAAGATGCTAGATCTTCTATTTTTGTCTTTCAGATCCCCCAGAAAGAGTGAGGAAAGTGAGATACCCTGCCCACCTCTGAGCAGGAACCCAGTGCAGGAAGAAAGGTCCCATGCAAGATCTGGGGCAAAACTAGGCTGGGACCAGCAATTCTCTGACTTTCCCTTCACAATAACCTCCCTGGGCAAAAGAGTAAAGAGGAAGGAGACTCTGGCAGGGCTCTGGGATCCCCTCCCGCAAGCAAGGGAGTCGGCTACCTCCTAGAGACTGTCAGGGGCTGCGGCTCTGCCAGAGCTAGGGTGAGAGAAACAAGCTGCCCCAATGGCTGCTTCCATGGAAACGAGGTCAGCTCAGCAATAACAAGCCCTGGCTTTAAGAGAGCCACCTGCCTCCAGGAAGCCCAGCCTGCTGCCCTCTCCTTTCTTGACTTCACATTTACAGCATGAAAACAAAACGTACGGAGCTACTCATCACAGGGGAAAAGCAGACCCTTCTAATGGATTGCTGTGTGGCTCCTGGTAAGCCATTATGCCTATCTAGGCCTGAGTCTTCTCTGAAATGAAACAGAATTGGTTACTGATTGCTAAGAGACAGCTGTGACATCACTTCTCTGAGGCATCCTTGGGTCAGGCAGGGGTCTCAATCAATCACGAAACATCTTCAATGCAAAAAGTGCTGACTATGGTATACAGTGTAATTTGCCCAACCAAGAACTCAGAAGGGTCCCAGAGCTCACAAGTTTGGTGGAAACACATTTGTGGAACTCAGAAGGGTCCCAGAGCTCACAAGTTCGGTGGAAACAAGTTTGGTGTATGGGAAGACTGAGGAATCAGCAATACAAAGAAAAGCAAGAAGAGCATACTTCGATAATTCTAAGCAGTCCTTCTGGTCTTACTGCAGAGCTGCTAACCCAGGGACCCAAACTTCATGCAACTTGTCACTGGGTGTGCTTCTCTCACCAACAGTACTTACTTTTCCCCTCTCATATCATAAGACTAGAAACTGGGCAGGTCTTGCCAGCCCTACACCACCCACCTAGGAGGGCTGCCCCGTTCAGAGTGACAGTCAGCGGACAGTGCAAGCTGAGGGGTGCTCACAGCACAGTGACCGATGGTGCTTAGCAAGGACAGAAAGGAGGGGCCCAGCCATCCATGACAGCCGCCAAGATGTCAGCAGGGTGAGGCTGTGTGTGACTTTAAACATCCCCATGATCCTGAGCAGTCTTACAAATCTCTCTCCTACTATCCGTACAAAGAAACACTGCAGGCACCATGCTAGCTGTTAAACAGCCATGTTCGACCACGCAGCAGACTTCCAAATGCACTGCATACACACAGGAAGTCATACCCCAGGTTCTCAGAACGTACTTCCTGCTACTGCACTTTGTTGGCACTGAGGATCTGCAGCAACCCAGCACCAGCTCAGCAAGCCTATCACGGCAGGACTCTTAACTCAAGTGACCATTGCCATTCTTTAGTAATAAGATATTTTAAATTCAAGTATGTACATCATTTTTTAAACATACATTTGTTTTTTTATTTATTTTTGGGGGGGAGACGGGGTCTCACTATGTAGTCCAGACTAGCCTTGAATTTGCTTATTATGTGGCCCAGGCTGGCCTCAATCTCACAATGATCCTCCTGCTTCAGCCTCCCAAGTGCTGAGATTACAGGCCTATGGCACCACACCCAGCTACATTATCTTTTTAGATCAATGCCAGCACACACCTAATAGACAACAGTGTAGTGTTACTGTAATTTTTTTTTTCTGGTCCTAGGGACAGAACCCAGGTTTCATGCATACTAAAGAAGCACTCTACCACACTCTACTTACTGAGCTTACTTTGATCCCTTAAATACAATTTTTTATCATTCTTTTTTATTTTTATATTTTACTTAATTGTAGTACTGGGGATTGAATGTAAAATCTTTGCACTGAGCTCTACCCTTTTTTAAACTGCCCAGGCTAAACTGGAACTTAAGATTCTCCTGCCTCAGCCTCCCAAAGTGCTGAGACTACAAACACAAGTTTTTTATATATACTGGGGAAACCAAAAAAATTCATGTGATCTACTTCATTTTGGTATTTGCTTCAATGCAGCAGTCTGCAGATAAACCCAAAATACTTTCAATGACTGAGAGCGTTTATATGACAACCTGGGAAATACAGAACTATGGGTATGAAGGAGAGCTCAGTGGTTGTCACTGGCTGGAGTGGCAGAAGGTTGACTACAAAGGGGCAAAGAAGAACTTGAGGGGACAGCTATGCTAAAAGTTCTTCTGTGCTATGAACTGTAACAGAGGCATCTGATTTTACGTGGTAACCAGAATTTAGAGCAGCAGACACCTGAAGGGAGTGCAAATTTCACTTTTAAAAAAGCCTTTCCCCACATAAAAAACTGGTTTTATGCTACTATCTCCATACCACTTCTAGAAAAGGAATCAGAATGCAACAAAACAGATCCAAACACGGTTGGTTATCAAGCCTCCTCACTGACTGACATCATCACAGGCACTAGATCAGGACATTCACTACCACAGTTCATTTACTCGCTCTTCTCACAGTTGGTTTTTGTTTTCCCTAGGGAGGGGAGGTAATTGTGTGGGCAGAGAGGAGTGAACACCATTTTCTTATCTGGAGCCTGTCTCCTTTTATCCACACAGACCACTGGTGCCCTCTGCACTCAAACCTGCTAGAAAGTGCTAGTGAGGAGGAAGTGAGGTAGGCAGAAAGCGATTGGTGTTACTAATGGAAAAATCAGGAGCCCCACTTGACTCAGGGTACATGGGTCACACCACAGGAGGCAGAGTAGAGAAAAGAATAGACCTGGCTCTGTGCTGCCAGCAAGAATCTCAGTCAAGGCACACCTCCTTCTCCTGCTCTTCAAGACGGGCACAGTGAGGCTGCTGAGAATGGGTGTACACAAAAGGCACGTGCGAAGCATGTTCCCATGGTACCAAGTACACAGAAGCTCCAAGTGTGCGCGTTTATGATCATCATCATAGCCACATCATAGTTCTGCATGTAAGACTGCTTTAATTCACAAAGAATACGAACACACACACACACACACACCACTGCCACTGCCACTGCCACTGCAAGCAAAAGGTATTACAACTTGATCTCCTCTTCCCCATTCTCTGAAAGCAGCTGTGGATCATCCTCTCTCCATAACTCACTGCTGCCAGAGGACTCAGGCAGCAGATCAGCTGAGGAGGGGTACTGTACCACCAGCACCTCCACGACCAGACCTTGGACAGTTGAATAATCTTGGCTTAAGCTTAAACAAGATGTGCCCCAAAATAATCCAATACCTGCTCAGTGTCATTCTCTGTCCAGTGCTGTTGCTTCAAGCCAGTCACAGACCTTCATTTCCTTGTGTGTAAGATGCAGCTAACCTGAAGAATGCTTTCAGGTCTACAGTGACCACAGCATTCTTTCCACAGGGTTTCCCGGGCCCTGAGGATGGTTCCCAATCCCCTCCAGGAAGGACAGTATGAACATCACTTGTGGGGGTTTTTTCTCTGCTCAATGCCAGTCTGTCCCAACCATTGCGACTGGAGGTCATGGCCACCCAGGTCTCAGGTGACCTCTCAGCACACACCTAGAGACTGCATTTAGTGGGAAGGACATGGAAATGTAAACCTCTTAGGTCAAATTTGACCTAAGGAGAAACCATCCCATCCTGGCCAGTCTGGGGCAGAAGTTTGGTAGGGTGGTCTAGGTAAAAAGGGGGCCATAGAAGAAAGGATTGCAAACACCACTGCATGAATCTGGGTACCCCCAATTGGTATCTGAGTAAGAATTCAAGACACTGGCATAAAATGCAGGTCCCCAGCCATTCCCAGGGGCTCATGTCTCAACACATCTTAGGTGGGGCCCAGGGACAGTGTTTTTAAAGCACATACTCAGGATACAGATGATTAGTAAAATAAGGGGCCACTTGCAGGCTGACTCCTACTGGGAACAATAGTGACTTCACCACCACAGCAATTCTGAGAGTTGTGAACCCAGACTTTGCAACTTCTAAGTAACTGGTGGTGTAAGATTGTAGAAGCACCTAGCCAAGGCAAGGCGGTAAACTGACAAGGGGGTCAAGGAGGCAAAGTGAGCAACATTCTCATGTAAGGAGACCAGCAGGCACTGCAGGGTTGCTCCCTGTGCAACCTCCTCAAGGTCCTATCATTTTCAAGATGAACACTGGCTGCCTTTCACTGCCCCCACTAGCAATGCTCCCTCCTCCTGTCCACTGCCCCCACACTGAGCCCCTACTCACCCCAAAGACAACCTCTCCTCCTGCTTCTCCAGGAAAACTCAGGCCATACTTGGAAGCTATCTGACCTTCTGGCTCTAACCCTAACCTGAGTTCACCTTGCTAGCCAGTCTGGATCCTATCTACTCCCAAACTCTGGGACCGTGGTCTTGCTCCAGAATTACATGCTTGCTTCTCTCGGGAATTTCTGTCTTTCTCCTTAGATGCAAGTTCCAGGATCCCCCATCCAGGGCAGGGAAACCCATCCTCTCAAACAGTGTTCCTTCTGGGGCTGCCACCCTATCTTTTCCCCATCCTTTTCAGACAAGTGTTTCCAAAATTAACTGCTTCTACTTCCCAACTCCACAACCAGAATTCCACACCTGCATCTCCTGGACCAAACTTTACTTTCTGGTTTCTGTCTGCCTCCATCAACAGAAGATACGCACCGTGAGGGCACAGATCTAGTGTCATGCTCACTATGCAGCTAAGAGGTAGCACAGAGCCTGGCATGCAGGAACCCAGGACATGGAGGCATCTATGCACGGATAAGATATAACCACCATTTCCTCATTTCCAGAGTGCATCACTTCTTAACCAGTCTTTACAACTGTTTTCAGCTATCAGGCTCTACTTGTTTCCCAAACATCTATCCTCCACACTACAGCATGAGTAGCAGTGATTCAAACCCTAAACTGACTGTGCCATTCCTGAATGTATAACCTGTGCCATTTTGGCAAGGCCACAGAGGAAAGCCCAAGTTTTTGGGCTTCACTCTCCAGCAGGAGCCTGAGCCTCCAGATTGTCCTCTATCCCCTTTGAACTTTTCACCAGGCCCAAGGTCCTATATAACCCCCAGAGTCTTTCTCTTCTCAATCTCCACTGGGCATTACCCTCTCCATGTTTTTTTTTTCTGCCCATGTTGTGGTATCATCCAGTCCACCCCGACTTGAAGCTAACACCCTGACTGCAGGACACAAGACTACAAAGGGCTCGTGGAGTCTAGGCTTTGTCTGTTCACGCACTGGGGTCTCCAGGTCCAATCTATCCCTGCCGCTATCATTTAGGCACCCTCCACAGTGACCCACTCCTCCCCCTACCTTCTTTCTGCTCTTCTTCCCTACTGTACTGTTTTCCCCATCTCCTCCCCTTCCTCCCACTAGGTGAAGCTGCTGGCAGACCCTATTGTACTTTGTTTGGCCAGGACTGACTTGAGGCAAACCCATGAGTTTGCTTTGGAAAGGAGTTAATTATGAAAACTGGAAGGCATCTTTGGGACAATAAACACCTCCTTTTTCCCTTCCCCAGCCTTTGGCACAGTACCTTCCTCTGGTGGAAGTGCTTTCTGGGACACAAGCTGAGTGTCATGGTCACAGGGTAGCGGACAAGGACAGGGAAGAACAGGGAAGTGCATGGAGTAGGCAAAGGTGACTATAAAGTGCCATGAAATGTGTCTGTGATCCTCTGAAAGCTGCAACAGAGCTTCTTAATATGCTGGGAGCTGAGCCTTGTAAAGCAGGACAGACTCTTGACACCCATACCTTGCTAGGGAATAATCCTCCCCCAAAGTTTCTAGAAACAAATACAGAAACAAGAGGCATGTTTTCAATCCAAACAAAATGAGTCTGTAATTGTAGAGAGTTACCAAAGTAACAGAGCCAGGATAAACATCGCTGATAATGAAATAATAATGAAAATAAAACACTTTTTAAAAATCTTAAAAGAAAATGTCAGCCGGGCAAGGCTTTAGGTTTGAGTCCCAGCACCATAAAACAAAATAGTCAAATAAGCATCTTTAAAACAAGTAAAAACGAAACAAAACTGTCCCTAGCACTCTGTAAAACTGAGGCAGGAGGATCAAAAGTTTTTCTAACTTAGGGCTAGGAGACATAGTGGTTATTTTCAAATATCTGGTTAAAAATCAGAGAAGGTCTCAAAGGTAAGCCACAAGTATGTGAGTGAATCCTGAACATTTCTATTTCTGTTCAAGAACCTGAGTGGAGTGAATGAATGAATATATTCAACTTTGCTTTGTAAGTAAAGCAGTCAACTGCAGGTAAAAAATTTAAAAATTACTAACACAAATTTTTATTGCTCTATGCAGTATGAACCCTACTGAAAAAATATATAAAAATTAATATGATCTTAATATCAGAATAATTTGCTTCTTCCAGTTTTAATTTAAAACAACTATAAAGTCTATCAGGAAATCAATGATAGTTGATAATGTAAGAATATGGACTTAACACTGTTTGCCTAAGGAAACTGTAAATAGCCAGCTCCAAATTCCTTTTTAAAAATCCAGTTCATTATTTTAAAAAACCCTAAAATGTCTACTTAAGTATAAATACTAACAAAGGCTCTGTATTTTTTTAAAGCCCCTCAGAACCCCTGGAATAATGCCTGCCAAGTAAAACACCTACTATGAATTTAGTAATGGGTTATGCAAACATAAATTACAAGGCCAGACATTTTAAAAGGAAAAAAAAGGTGATTTATTGACGCACTGGAGACACGGCAGGATAGAACCACTATTTCAATTTTCCATATATTCCTCAACACTGCAGATGTGTTAATGCAAAAAGAATTTTAGAGTAAAAAGGGCTCTCGGCTCTTCTGGTTCTACCATATCAGTTCCTTTAGTTAAAAAGGGTTACCAATGGAGTTTATTTCCCACGTTTCAAATCAAGAACATTAATATACAAATGTTTTATCTAGATTCAGTAAGGATGGATTTATTCAAATGAAGGTATATCTCAAAATCTTATTTTGGAATAAATATATTTGTGTGTAAATACCACATTCCTTTACCTTATAGGAGAGTTAAACCACAAGTTACATTCTTTACTAGTCCAATGTACCTAGATTTTTAATTTCTTAATCTGTGTACATATTCACTCACCACTTCTTGTCTATTGCACTATCAGAACTAATCCTGTATTGTGGCAAAGCAATTATTTAAATAAGAAAACTACTTTTCATGGGTTGTTTCTATACCAATAAAAATATATTGCCCTGGACTTTTAATTCAAGAAAAGAAACCATCACCTTTTTCTGATTAGGTCATGAGAACGGAATGGGGCTGATGGAAATTCCTGACCACATATCCACAGAGCAAGAATCTTCATTTTTCTTCACTATCCTTCACTAAGGGTCATTTTCAAAGCACAGGCAACTAGCTGAACAAGCGTATCTCTAGAGTGAGTTCAAAAACACTTTACTAAGAAAGGAGGCAGAATTTCAAATGCAAAGGTTCAGAAGCAGATTCCTGCATTCCTGGCACTGCAAATTCCTCTCTATCGCAGGCTAATGTGAATACACACATACACACACACACACACACACACACACACACTTTTGATTATATGAACACACCTGACCTCAGGGAAATAAGCTGAGACCAGCCCCATATTTCAGACAAACCAAACAGCCAATAGACAGTAATGGCTTCAAGCTACTGATGACCTGGGCCAAAGATGAAGCAGCACTTAATCTTCTGAGGGAAACTGTCAATGTTAGGAGGCCCGAGCTGACCTTTCGCCTGATCTTAATCACAGCCACCTATGATAACAGAGTGGGGTTTATTTTTATGCCTGGCTCCAGACTAAAATGATCAATCCTTCAATTTTGACTGTTTTGTCTCTACACAATGAGCCAGAGTAAGTGGATTCTACATGGAGTATTCACAGAGGAAACAAAATACGCCAGAGAATTAGATCTAAAATAATTCCATCAAAACTCAGTGCTTCATCAAGTTTCTCAAAATCTGCAAATCCGATAAATTCCAATAAAAATGTATTTTAAAGTTTCATTTAAAAAGCAAAAATTTTCAAAGTAGAAGTGAATGAAGGATTCTGAAAGTCGTATGGAAGACTAGACAAAGTGCCCAACACAGTCCAGATGATGGTGTAGAGCCATGAGTACTGGGCCTGTTCCTATCAGAGACTCAAAAACAGCAGAGTAATCATTCAGGACAGGGATTTAGCTCTGTGGCATAAGTGCCCACCTGGCGAGCGCGAGGTCATTGAGTTTGATCCCCGGTACCAAAAAAAAATCATATTCAGAACTGAAGGGATCACACCAGGAGTCTAGAAGCAAAAGGTGGTAGCCAACAGTTAGTTGCTGAGAGGCACTGAGACTGACAAGAATGGTGGACTGTACAGTGAATGGTTCTGGGAGGGACCAGGGGCTCTCAATGGAAAAGGACAAAGTTGGAGCTCTACCCATCACCATCCACACAGGTCCCACATGGAGAGCAAAACCAAGCACTGTGGAAAGTAGCTCAGGAGGTGCCAATAACCTCTACACAGGAAAGACTTTTGAAAAAAGAATGAACCATGCATCAAGAAAACTGGGGGTGAGGATGGGAGTGTTCCACCTTCATGAAAATAAACATGTTCCCTATGACCAACAGTCAGCATAAACACAGGGACCAAAAAAAGGGTGGCGTAAGAGGAGATGCCACAGATCCAGAATGTTTGGAAGGTACAATAGGATAAGAAGGCAGCAAATGGCCCACGAGGAAAGTACGCAAAAGCTATAAACAACAAAAACACAAAAGAGGAAGCTATACACAGGCCGGAATCTGTCCAAAAGATGCTCACCCACAACTGAAAAATAGAAATCAGGAAGTAAATGAGATTCATTTCACATCCCTTTAACAAGCAAAGGCTAACTAAGCCGGAATGTCAGCAAGGACATGGTCAGAACTGATTGGGGAGACAGGGATGGGGGGCAGCACTGCGGGGAAGAATGGCATTCAGCTGCACTGGAGAGCAACAAGCTGGGGACACCATGTTGTGCTGATATCACAAGTACCCTGTGACCAGCAATAGCACTTTTGGTGTTTACTCCAGGAAAGCCCTTAAGCCCCTCCCCAGGATGCACCCAGCAATAGAGTCACAACCACCCAGTCTCTTTTGCCATCTTAGCCAGGTGCTGTTTATGCACACAACAGAACACCGTGTTGCAGTTTAAATGAATCAACTAGATGTACACCCTTGGAGCTCAATCACTAGGAGGGGATGCTGAATAAAAATAGTCAAAAATATATTTTATTGTAACAACATATTTTATGACTGCATAAATATTGTTATGAATGCACAAAGCATATAGAAATGAAACAACAATTTTAAGATGGTGGTTAGATCTGAGGAGGAAAAGGGCAGGATGGGATGGAAATGAGTTTTTAGCAGGACATGTAACATTTTACGTTGATTTGAAGAAAATCAGGCATCAGAAGTCTACCTAATTTATAAGAAAAGCACAGAAATTTTTTTTCTACATTTTTCAATATGCCAATTTTAATTTTCATATGAAAAATTAAACTTCAGTACATGGTGTTGCATATAAAGTAACTACTCACTAAAGAAGTGATCACATTGCTACCAGTGTGGTCTCACATGGGCCCATGGCTCAAAAGTGCAGGTGGCTGTGCGCCCCATCCCCCTGGTCTCCCTACCTGTGCCACAGTTCCTCGAGACAAGTTTTGGGAAGAAACATGTACAGAGCATGTTGGTTGTACAACTTTTTTAGAATGGAAATGTACCTTGCAACTTATGAACGCAACATTCTCATGGTACAACACAGGCTGGTACAAGAAATGTGGCTCCCCTACCACTACTAAAACTGGGTCCCCCAGTAATAGCTGAGCTGTCAAGTTGGGGATACTGGAGCAGGCCTTTTTTATAGCATTCTAAGAGCAATCCGTGAGTGGATGAATAAATACAGGGTCAAACTGGGGCTTTAGCTGGCCTGTTGGCCTACATCAAGGATCTCTCAAATGTGAGGTGGGAGCTACAGCTTGACATTGCCTCCTCTGGATATAAACTGCCTACTTGAGAAGCAGTCTGAATTCTGGTTCTCCGCTAACTGCACTGTCTGCTGGGAAGCCAGGCAGGAGAGGGTGGCAGTGGCGTGTGGCCAAGACCCCTCTATAGCAACAGGCAGCTCTGGAAATCCATCCTGCACAGCAGCCAGCTCTGCACGCCAGAAGGTGGCTGTAGCTACAAGACTCTGTAAGCACTCCCTAGGGACCTGCTCTGGCACAGACATGTGGTCAGTCTGTCTGGATCTAAAACGTCCTGCCAAGCCCATATACACAGGCCTATAATCCAAACACTCTGGAAGAGAGGCAGGAAGATCACAAGTTCAAATCCAGCCAGGCAACTTAGTGACTTAGCAAGATCTTTTCTCAAAATATAAGATAAAAAGAGGCTCAGGATGTAGAGCTCCGTGTGAGGACCCTGCGTTCTATCCCCAGTGCTGAAAACCAAACCAAACGAAAAACTACTGCCAACCTTACCTCTTCTTAGCTGTGACACCTATGACACCTGTGGACAACTACCCATCCTCTGTGGTCTTATCTTCTCTCTGAGACAAAAATAAACAATGTACCTATTGCAGAGAGATGTCGTGAGTTACAACAAATCAGTTAAAGCACTAGACTATTGGGAACAGTATAACCATGTTTACCATGTGCAAGTCCTGCATAAATGTCAGCTGTTATAAGTTGCATCTGCCTCGTCCCTAAAGCTGCTGCTAGGCCCTCAGAACAAGCTTTCCTGGATCACCCCTGGATCACAGTGAACATTACTGCCCCATGAAAGATTCTTGCGAGGAAAACCTTGAGATGTAAGGGAGGCCAGGCCTGTTACAGCAAAGAGCTCTGTCTGGGTTATGGGTTCACAGGAAGACCAACAGAGAGGCTCTGGCTCCAGGGGCCATGAGGTTCCTGGCCACACCTAGCTGGTACCCACACTTCTCAGATCAGAAAGCAGAGATGACATGGCTGGCTCAATTGAACTGGCAGGGGCAAAGCCAGAGCCAGGCATTTAAGTGTTCTGACTCCTAGTTAAATCGTTCTTCAGTGCTATAACACTGGGCCACAAACAAAATCATCGCACTAACTTACTTGTCATGCAATTTATGCTAGCAACTTAAGGCCAAAAGCCAATGCTACTCAATAACCAATGGTGCATAAAGACTTCCCTGCCAGCCCCATCCCTGGCCTCCTGGCCATGCAAAGACAAAGACAACAGACCTCTGAGCAAATGAAATCCATTATCCAATGGTCTTTTTCTTGACTGACATAATCTCAAAACGAACAGAGAGATTTTCCTGGTGTTTGGTTTATAATAAATCTCGAAAGTTAAGAAGGGTTCTTGGGCTACTGTCAAACTTTACTCTATACGAAGTGCTCCTCCCTGGGTATACTCAAAAAATACATCTCTGCATTCACACACTCTCTTTTAAATGAGTGTCACTTCAAAGCGATGTGCAAAAGCATTTTATTTTGTAAACCAATAGAAGAGGAACTGTTTACAATCCAGTAAGCTAATCTGACATCTGGCACCTGAAACAGCTAAATCAGTCGTTACAGCTCAGCCTCGGGAGTCTGGCTGCTGGGTAAAATCCCGGGAGAAGCCGGGCATTGATGGCAGACATCTCTAATCCCAGTACTTGGGAAGCTGAGGCAAGAGCATCACCAGCCTGGGTTACAAGGCCTGGGTTCAAGGCCAGCCTAGGTTACAAAATAAGTTCAGGGCCCACCTGAACTGCATAGCAAAACCCTACCTCAAACTAAATAAACAAGCAAACCAACCAACAAACAAATATAAAATCCTGAGAGATAAGTGGCTTAGGCTCTGTTAAATGGCACTAATGACTGCACATCCTACAGTGACCTAGAGACTCAGGGTAATGGTTATAATGTACTTAGCATAACAGCTGGTTCCTAGTTAAGTAATCTATACCAATAAGCAGTGTACTACAATTTCAAACAAATCTTATGGCTTTCACATTTAGCCATTAGGCCTTAAAAATTGTACTCAATGAGGATTTTTAGTTTTCCCCTTGCAGCACTGGGGGTTGAACTCAAGGCATGTGCAATACACTGTACCCCCAGCCCTTCTAATTTTAATTTTGAAATAGGGTCTCATTTAATCACTAAAGTTGCCCAGGCTGAGCTCGAACTTGTGATCCTCCTGCCTCAGCCTCCAAGAATGCTGGAATTACAAGCATGTGTAAACATGTCCAAGTTAAATGAGGATATTTATTAAGAAGCAGAGATCTCTTCTATACTTGAGTTATTATTACTTCCTACAGAGAATGATGTTCTCCAATCAAAACGCAATTCAGTTAAGGCTAGACCAGAAAGACAAGTTATGGCTACTTTCAAACAGCAGCTCCAAAGAGAGGATCCAGCAGCAAATATTTCCATTCTATGAACAGTTAAAGTAATAAAAAGGAGAAAAATGGCAATCTAGACACATATGGAAGGCAAAGATTTTCATTTTACTAAATCTATTTAAATCTTCAGTAGAAACTAGGGTCTATTTGATCCTTGGGGATATTTTTTGTTTTCCAGTGTTCATATACAGCTTTAAATTCAATTCATGGGCAAGACTTCTCCTTCCAAAAGAGGCATTTTTTTCTAACACACACATGCCATTCATTTATTGAGTTTCTGTGACTTGCCACACCATTTTGGAAATCCTGTAGCAATTCATCTGACTCATGGCTCCAAGGGAACTGTCATCACTCCCATTTTTTGGATGAGAAAACGAAGGCTCAGAGAGGTTGCATGGCTCAACAAGGTCTCCACTGAAACTCCATCCCACAGGAGTCTAATTAAATCCTTTCCTCCTGACAGTTATTGAGCCCTCAGATAATTTGTCTGATGCTTAAAATAGTGCATTAGAAACTGTGAGACACATGGAGGAAGTGACACACAGCTCAGGAAGGAAAGGGAACGCCAGCCGTTTGAATGGCTCAGCACAAGGCTGCAAGGGCCATAAAGCAATGCTCACAAAGACCACAGGTCACAGGGTGGCCCTGCTGTCCTTGATCCAAGACCCACCCACATGTGGTTCTGACTGCTGCCAGTGACACAGAGCAGAGAGATAGAGAGACTGGCTCTTTGCCTATTACCTACACATTCTCCCTCAAACTCCAATTCAGTCCATGAACTAAGCCTTCAAACATGCAAACTCAAGGCACTCCTGGTTTTAGAAGACAGAGGAAGAGAGAGAGATATAGACAGAGACAGACAGAGAGAGAAAGAGAGAGAGACAGACAGACAGAATATGAATCTGACATCTAAAAGTACCTGTCATTGGGCTAAACCACTAAACATTTCTCCAAATTTGTCAACAAAGGTTACAAAACGCTATCTACACAGAAGGGTGTGTGTGTATGTATGTTTGGGGTAGGGAGATTATAAGGGATGTCTTCCATTCTCAGATTCAAGCACCTCCTGAGTCCCTGGAGTACCCTCTGCCTGCCCATCCATTCACTATCATGTGACTGTTTCAATTCTTATCTCCATCTGAAACTAGTCTGTGTGTCATCTGTCTGCCTGGTCAATGTCTGCCCACACCTGGTATGAGGGCAGCTCTAAACAACAGAACCTTTTATTCCTCTTACATCTCATTACTTCAGATTGTCTCTAGCCCTTAGAATGGGCTCAGCACTACTTGTACAAGGAGAAAAGTAAGAGAAGACAGAAGAAAGGAAGAAAAGTAGTTACTAAGTAAGTACCTACTATATGCTTCATAGTCTCAAATTGATTCAGCCTCCTAACAGCTGATATCACACACTGAATTTCCCTAATCTGAAATGTCAAAGTCCAAAATGTTCCAAGATGCTCAAAAAGTTTTGGACTTTGGGGCTGGGGATACAGCTTAGTGGCACAGTGCCTGCCTGGCAAGTGCAAGGTCCTGAGTTTGATTCCCACCACCAAAAAGAAGAAGAAGAAGAAAAACTAAGTATTTTAGCTGGGCGTCATGGCGCATGCCCGTAATCGCAGCACTCAGGAAGCTGAAGCAAGACAATCATAGCAAGTTCGAGATTAGCCTGGGCTACAAAGTGAGCTTAAGGTCAGACTAAACTGCATAGTGAGACCCTGTCTCAAAAAGACAAAAAAAAAAAAAAAAGTTTTGGAATTTGGATTGTTCAATTGGTAAAGTCTAAAGAAATACTGCCAAATCCTAAAAAACTCCAAAAACTTCTAAACATTTCTGTCTCAAGCATTATGGATAAGGGACACTTGACCTGTATCGACCCTTTCTACTTACAATAAAGAGGTCCAAATCAAACACAGCAGTGCATGCCTGTAATCCCAGCTTTTTGAGAAGCTAAGGCAGGGGGAATGGAACTATGAGTCCAGCCTGGGCAACTTAATGAGACCCTGTCTCAAAATAAAAAGGGCTGGAGTGCAGCTCAGTGCAAAGATCCTGAGTTGAATCCCAGTACTGTAAAAAGCAGGTAGGAGATCCAAGTCTCAGAATAGTTAAGTAACCCTACCCAGGGTCACTTGGCCTGAACATCCATGCCATCAGCCTGGGACTGGACATACACCCTCCTGGACCTTTTGAAACCTCTTGCAGAGTGTGCATTGTTGCAGGTGAAGGACCTGAGGACAAGCTTCTGTCCTGAGGTAACAGAGGAGCTAGGATTTGATGAGCGCCTGATACTGAATTCTTTTGCTCTTCAGGCCTCTGTGGCACCCTCCCGGGCCTGCAGAAGGTCCTTCTAGAATGTTGGGGACAACACAGCCACCCTGCCACTTGTGATAGGAACTGAATTAGGCTAGAACTATGTTCATTATTCTGTTATACTCAAGGCAGCTTCTCCCCCTAGGGACTTGTAAGAACCAAGAAAATAACTTGTTGAGCGGATAAATTGGCTCACCAAGTTTAATTGGTAACTGTTAAAAGTTCACTTTTAATTTTAAACTTTTTTCTAGTTAAGGTCCTATTATAACTTAACAGTGAGTGATTGCAGAATGATTAAACAGCCAAGTTTATTAAGTGAGCTTTTATAATTTTGCTGATACCAAGTGGCCTTTTGTCAAATAGGCCGCCACTGCAGAAGTGAGAATTCACAAGATACTCTCTAGTGGGGAGTGTCTTTGGAGCAGACAAGAACATAATAGAATAAAAAAATTGCCCAGGGATTCCTGACATCCCACCAGAAAAGATTTCTAAAAGATAACGGCTTAAGAAATGACTTACATGCCATATGAGTCACCCTTTTAAAATGTACAATTCAGTGGTATTTAGCAAGTACAAATACATGCAACTATTTTTTCTAGAACATTTTTTGTCATTCACACGAGAAACCATATACCCACTATTAGTCACTCCTCCCTACCTTTCCCCAGCCCCTGGCAATAGTAATCTATTTCCTGTTTCTGTGGGTTTGCCTATCTTAGATACAGAGAGTGAATCATGGCATTTTGTCTTGTTTCTTTCACCTAGCAAAATATTTTCAAGCTTCATCTATGTTGCAGCATGACTCATGTAAATTATTCCTTTTTCTGGCTGAATAATACTCTATAATATAGTTCAGACACATTTTGCTTTTTAATTCATCTGCTAATGGGAACTACATTCTGGCTTTTCTGAACCATGCTGCTATGGGTATATTCATGTTTTGAGGAGTGTTTTTATATACCTAGGAGTGGAATTGCTGAACTACAGGGTAACTCTATATTTAGCTTTCTGAGGAACTACCAAAGCAAGGCAGTCCTTAAATTCCTTCAATTTTTTAATTTTGCACAAAAATTAAATAAAACTAAAGCATCAAATAAAATTTTATCTGCCTGCTTGGGAAATTAATCGTGTAGAATGATGTAATTAACATTTAAAAAAACTTCCTTCTGTTTTGAAAAGACTCCTGTGTGAATGCTATTAACAGGACAGGATGTCTTATGCTCCAGTGACTCACTATCCATGGGTTTGAAGATACAAAACACAGCTCTTTGAGGCTGAGAAGATGGAGATAGTGACTGCCAGAGGTGACAAGTCAGCAGAGGGGCTGCACCAGCTTCTCCATCCCCAGACAGGTAATCTGCTTATGGCAGAAAGTGTGTGAATCCCTGGCTTTAACCATGTGTCTCTGGTCTGCCAGCTTGGAGATTCCCTGGCCACTCACTGCCCTTGTCAAGGGACCATGTTTGTCAGAACATGACTAGCTGGTTTTCCTCCCTAAACTCCATGGTCTGTCAGACTGGTGCCATGGGACTTCAATGCAGCCAGCTCAATGTGCACAACGCAGGAAAATGATGCTAGTGTGTGTACTAGGTTGCACATTGTGGTTTGGGACTGAAACAAACATGAACCCTGAGTGGCAAACTCAAGTCATATAGGACCTTGCAGCCTGACAATTTGTTGAAAACAAAAGAAGCACTGAGAGTTCAGCAGTGCACACACGAACATGTACACACATACACAAACAGACAACAAGGAGTCACCAACAGTGTGTATATGCTTTTGGGAGTTTGAAAAGCATCAGGGTGCTACGTGGCCTCCCTGACTTCCCACTCAACTCCCAGTGCAACTGGAACCTTCTCCTGAGTATATGCCTCAGCCAGGATCCCTGTAGGCCCTGGATACCACTCAGGTACCACTCAGCCAATCTCACAGCCTATGTGACATGTCCACTGGAGTAGCCACTTTACGTTAAATGACTTTCTTTTTCCAAACTGAGTCACTCCTGCAGCATCTATAAAAGTCTACCAAGGAGTGACTAAATGCACTTGGGTCCCAGCTACAACTATGTATTACTGCTTCCACTGCCTCTTCTTCCTCTCTTTTTCTCAAGGAGTGAGAGACACATCCCAAAGTCCAGTGTCTTCCAGCTCTTCGTCTTCCTCACCTCCACAAAAACTGGCTGCAAAGAAGACAACAGTGGGTCCTTCGCTTTACACCTGACCTGGCAAACATTTCCTCGCAATCATAAAGAGTAGAGGCCCTTTCTGATGCCACCACGTACCAGAGCCCAGAAGGCACTGACAGATATAGTCACTGTGATGATGGTGCAAGATATCATTCCAAGCCTGACTGTTTACAACTGCTGCCCCGGCACTAAAATCAGAAAAACTCTTCAAGCCCAAGGTAGAGAGAACAAGGTAAGAGTTGGCACTCAGAAATAAAGCCATGGAGTGACTGTTATGTCGGTGCCATAGAAAACATTCCCTGTCACAAAGTGGGCACTCACAGGCCTGAAAATGGCATCACATCACCCCTGGGAGAGATATGGAGGAGGAAAAGGGTGTGCCCCCCGCCCACCAGACAGCTGGGCACCATACAGTCAGGGCTAGAGTTGACCTCTGCTGCTGACTCCAGGCGTAAGGGAACGTGAAGTGAGAACAATGTCACATGCTCTTGATTCGGACACATGCAAGAAGCACAGACACAGACTTCAAGCTCCGCAGACCAGGCGTCAGTAGATTCATGCTCCAGTGAGCAAGAGACATTTAGGCAAAAATATACCAGGAAAAAATAATCAAGGAATACCCTGCCGGGCAGCCAGGTTTTCTGCACAGCAGCAGCATGGCATGCTGCCAAGGAAACGAAAACTACCCAAGAAAGCCTTACAAACAAATACCCAAGAAATAATCTGGGGCAGAGATGAACAAGCTGACATGACCAAGACATGTGCCAGGATGGCCTGCTGGTGAAATCATTGCCCCTCAGAATGCTATTTTCTCTCTTCTTTCTTCAGCAAAGGATAGTTCTTGAACAGCACAGAAGCAGAACAAAATGAAAAGGATGCCCAAGTCTTTTTGGTCTTGTGAAAAGACCACTTGTGTGGTAGTCCAGCATCACCCTCCAACAGCACAGTTCCAAATCAAGGCACTCATGACAACACAAGTAGGACATACAACCTGGGGCACTCAGTCCTCAACCTCACTTGCCACTCTGCCCCATGTAATTCCCTGTGTAGAGCCAGTGTCTGAGATTCCACTGTAAGGACCTCTGCTACACAGAGCCATAGGTTTGTTCATATCATCAGAGAGAGCTACTAAGAACACAAGCTCAGCAGCCAGACTCCTTCAGTTCAAGTCCCAGGCCAGCCAAGAAGCAGGAATAGAACCAAACTTTGATCAGAAAAGCAAATGTCAACCACAATCAAATGGAAAAGCAAGAAAAAAGCAATTTCTAGGTAAAAGAATGAAACTCTGGAGCCACCCTCTTGTGATGTCAGTTTAGAAGTAACTTCCAGGTTTCAAGTGCTGTGGTTTTGCCCATCCACAGGTGCCCAAAACCAAGAGGCCACTGGAATCATGCTGGTAGGAACAGGAGCACCTTGGTCAAACCAACGGAAAAGCAGCTGTGTGTAGAAGGCTGAGAAATTGTCTTACAGAGCGGAAGCCAGGCTTTTGGCTTGGACTGCAATACATAATTCCTTTCTTTTTCTCTCTTTTATTTCCCTCTGTCCCCTTAGGACTGGGGATTAAACTGAGGGTCTTTGTACTGAGCTACATCCCCGACTCTTTTTATTATTTTGAGACAGGGTCTTAACTAAGTCACTAAGGTACCCCAGCCCATAGTTCTTCCCATAGTACACATACACACACACACACACACATATGCACATGCACGTACACCCATGTACACACACACACACACACACACCCCTAACACTACCAGGCTTCCAGAAGCTGTTGCTTGTACCTATAGGCAAGCCACAGAGTCTCTGGTCACAGTAGAGGTGGCCCCATCGTTCCATCCATCTCCTGCTCCTTAGTACACAGGCAAGTGTACTAAGTCAAGGGCTCAGCTACTCTACCCAGCAGCTCGACCCTGATGTATCTGTCACCCACCCTAGAGTTCTGGAGCGCTCGTCGCCTCCCTTGTTTATCTTTTCCCTCCCTGGGTACAAGGAGGTAGGTGATGGATGACACAGGGCGGAGGAGGTGGGGGAAATGAAACAGAAGGAGGAGGAAGAAGAGAAGAAAAAAAAAAGAAGAAGGCAGGCTCAAAAAGCAGAACTAACACAAATGCAACTGTGCATGCCTAATTCCAGCTACTTGGAAGGCTGAGTCAGGAGGACCACAAATTCCAGGAGCCAGCCTGGGCAAGTGAGCAGTACCTTGTTTCAATAATAAAAAATAAAGAGTCAGAGATATAGTTCAGTGGTAGCTACATTCCCAGAAACAACAACAAAAAGAAAGTACAGTTTATCTATACAGAGGGTGACTGAGCCATCTGTGGCTTCTCCAGAGAACAGTCTCACCACGGTCATAAGTGTTCTCTGGGGAAAGCACACAGTAAGAAGATGCCAGCTATGCGATCCCAGCACTCAGTATGCAGCATCGCCCTGTTCCACTGCCTGGTGAGAAAGATAAGAGACTTTTAAGAAGAGGGATAGGATTTTCTCCCCAGAGCCGAACCATCTGGCACATGGAAGGTGTTCCATAAATATTTGTAAAACGATTAACTGTTATTATAAAGCAACTCTTAGGAATACTTTAAGCTGAAACTACCTATACTTGTTTTAGGTTTTCTCAAAGTCCCTGAACTGGCTCTGTAAAAATCAACTGCCTCTAACAACTTATGTAGTGAGTATTTGAAGTTAATACTAATAATAAATACTCACAGGCTGTAGGTGCCAGGCCTGTATGGAACCCTCACACAGTGCTTATATGTACATGCACATAAGTGCTTATATGCACATGCATGTGGGCACACATGCACAAATGTACACACATGTATGTGTTGTACACACAGCAACACTGTGAGCTGGGCCCTGGCATTACACTTTTTATAGATGACAAAACTGAAACTTTGCCCAAAGACATGTAGTTAGCAAGTTACCTGCATTAAACCATAGGAAAAGGGATAGACCCAAGGAATGTTTCACCATCTATTAGGTTCCACTAGTGATTACTAATTCAACACGGAATGTTTAGTCAAAAAATATTTAAATGATTTTTCTTTGAAAGGGACATTTGCTGATTCAAAGAAAATGCATAAAACTTTATTTGTAGAGTAACTAAAATCTGTTTCTAATTAACCACAATTTTTAAATTTAAAAAGACACAAGCATAAAACCAAAACTTAAAACATTCATTCTAAACAAAACATCTTTAAGACTCAAACCATCTCAGACCCCTCCCGCTTCGGAGTGCCTGGGGCTCCTGGTGCCTGTCAGAGTCTTAGTTAGCCACAAGACACCCCAGCTACACAGCTTCCCCATGGTTTTCAAGGTCCCCTTTCTGCCCCTCCCCATCTGCCCATCTGAACACAACTTTTCGCTCCTGGAGGTCTTCCCAGTCACCCTTAAGAAGGGTCAGTCTAGGAAAACAAACTTTGCTTAGGGACTAAATCTTACTCCTTTCTGAATTCTTAGGGTACCTAAACCTACACACAGAAGTTTCATAGACACTGCACAGAAAATTTCCTCTCTCCCAGATCAAAATTGGACAGAGATGTTTTCATCAGGAATTAACATACATGGCACAACACCAGCAAAAAGACAACCAGGTTGGCCTGCCCTGAAGGCTGCCCTGGGGCAAGTGCCTGATCCTCAATGGGCCAGGGTAGGAGAGGATCACATTATGGCCTCAGGAAAGGGATACCTTCTCTCTTGATAAACCAAATTTTTATTTACCCCATGAGCAAAGTTCTAAGCAATATTCATTTTCACACACCCAAAGTCTGGAAGTACCAGCCATGCAGGAGGAGCCTGTAAGTAGCTCCCCTAAAGCATCTAGAAACTGCCACCACAGTACTCTCCCCATAGCGGAGGATGCCAAGTGGGTGCCAGCCTTGACCATTGCCTAGGCTGGGCCAGCCAAACATAGATGATATCTTCATTCTTTCTAGATTCATCACAGGGTCCCTTTTCCCATGGAAGGTGGGATCAGAATAGAAATGGCATTTAAACAGCTGGCTGCTTCCCACTCGAGCTTCTTCTGTTTCCTGGGATTAGAAGAAGGCAAAGGTGCAAAGTGCAAGACTAAGCTGTCTTGAGTAACTGGCATGGCCTTCAACACAAGTCATGTAAGCCAGTCTCTAGTTTCTGCAGAACAAAGCCTGCTTAGGTGCCACTATAGAGACAAGGCTCAGTTCTGTCAATACCTGTCAACCCAGCATCAGGGGTTAGCCAGGATGGATAGCTAGCTGGGAACGCACCTCACCATTACCAGCCAATGACTCTAGACTCTGAAGAAGTGCAGGAAGCCAGCTCTCTGCTCCACCACTTTTGTAGTAAGCACGACAGACTGCTTCTTTATCTTGTCTCAGGTCCTTCTGGTTTGCTATGGAAATCCCTGGATATAAGATCATGAAGGGAAGGAAGGGAAGGTTTGCTATGGAAATCCCTGGATATAAGGTCATGAAGGGAACAGCCAGCTAACAGGATGGTACTCATGACTAAGAGTTGTCCATGAGATAAACATGAAAGGAATTGACCAGGGAAAGAGTCAAGGCTGAGAGCCAAGGAAACTACCATGCTCTCCAGCAGGCTTGCTCTGAAGCAGGCTGAGACTCCAGGCAATTGGAAGGGAGGTTCTGTCATGGTTCCTAGGTTTTTCCTGTCTTTACTCATGGAAAAGCCATCCTCCAAAAGCCACACAGAGGACAGCCGCCCCAAGACCCAATGACTCCTATGTGCATTTTGTGTCTAATAAAACTTTTCAAGAATATTATATTACAAGTTAGAGGCATCTATTTCGCTGTTCCATTGTCCTACTGGAAGGACTGAGAGTCATATTTAAGTGGTCTATGGCAGCTGAGACCCACTCATGTCCCAGTAGGAAGGGTGGGAGCCCCAGGGCACAAGATCCTGGCAGACCAAATCAGCAGTGCCCCAGAGAGCAATTCCTATATCTGCATACCTCTCTGGAACACTTTGGGTTCCTTGCATTTCTTAGTAAATCTATAAAAGGACTGAAGGAAACAAGGAACCCCAAAGAAAGACTAGAAGAATGCTGTTCTAGCCACTCTAAGCACTGGCCTCCTTACACATATAAGAAAAACCAAAAGTAATAAAGAGCACATTCCCATTGCCCTTTACAGCATATTTCAAGAAACAGAGGCATTTAAAAGGCCAAAACAGATGTCTGTTCTACAAGAAATACTGGCAAGATGTCAACCTTGGACATGTGTATCTCAGACACTCTGCTACCCAAAGCTGGCCCAAAGGTCCCAAGACCCACAATGTCCCTTAAGGTCTAAAGGGTCTAACATATCTGCAAACGTGGCTATATGCTCTCATATTCTCAGCTTGCTCAACATCTACATGTAGAATTAGCTGGTGCTTTGAAATTTCTGGACAACCTATCAACCATGATGTCTCTGTAGCTTATGTGGGGACACATATTCTGCTCTGATGGGGCTGGGATGAGAAAAGAAAGAAGCAGGCAATTTGCCCTGCCTTTGTCTAATGAAACAAAATGCTTACAACACGTGTTCTGAATATGCCCAGGACACCAAGACCCCTGTGAAAGCTTGCCACAAAGCTCTACCTCACCTCTGGAGTGTTCTTCTTGAACTCTCGGCTCTGCTCAATGAGCCGCTTTCTGGACTGCTCACTTTCATCTTGCCGGTTTGCCAATACTGTTGCGGTGGCATCAAGTTCTCTCTGTGAAGAGACACAAAAAGGATAAACAAGATTGTAATTGTGCATTCTGCCAGGGGGATCATGTAGGCATTTGAGCAGAATGCTGCAGAGACCCCTGGGACCCCAGAGGTTAATAAACTTGGGCAGGGCAGGGTTGGGGACAATGGCAAGGGCAGCGAGCATAATTCACTCACTCCACACACACCCCACAAGCACTGCTCAGCCAGCTACATTATACACTGCACACACTATATTAATGACTATCTGTCTATAACGCAAATGCAGAAACAGTCCCCTGCTAAAACCAGGGTTTGGCCACTGTCCCCATGATGTCCTCCCTTGATTTGCTCTTTACCTACTCTTGGCAATGTCTCTCCAGGCATTCTCCTAATTATGGCTCCCTGTATAATTTGAGCATTCTATCTGTCCTACCAGAATGTGGGCCTGGGACTTCAGACAGTAGCAAATATTCACTGCAACCTCACTTTAGGTCAGGCATCATACTCAGGACCATTAACCTGTTATTATTAGTTTGCAAGAGAGACCTTTAAAAGGCAAATACCAAAGAATAATTATTTTCGGGGTCTTGTAGACCTTTTGGAAGCACAGCACCTGGCAGAGTGGTGATTCCCAAAAACGGCTACTTTGCCCTGGACTCTGAGGACTACCAGTGCTGGGTACCAAAAGAGGACCTGCCAAAGTAGCAGGCTCTGGACTCTGCTATACCTGGTCACCAACCCTCTCAGTAGCCTCAGATTCCGGGAGGAGCTGTCAGGAGCTGTTCCAAAGTAGCCTGTGGCAGATGGGCCCAGGATGGTGCTCCAGGCTCATGGCAAGAGCACAGGCCACATGGCCATCAACCACCAACAGGTCAAATGTTTCACTGAGTGGCTTCATTACTGAGGACAGCAGCTTGTTGCACTTAGGACTCAGGGTGGCTGCTCCATGTTGGTTTCCCCATAGCAGGGCCCAACACCCCGCAGCTGAGCAGAGCAAAGGTCTAGTAAATAGAGGCTGAAAAGCAAGGGAGGTCATCCACTGACATTCAGGGTACTGGTTGGAGTCTTTCCCTACCCACCGCCTGAAGTGACACTGGTTTTCTTTTGTAGTGGAAACAACCCAATGGGCCTAACAGCTCTCCTGGGAAATGATTCACTGGTACCACTTAGGGGTGGCCCACAGCCAGACAAGATGACAGAGAGCTGGAACAAACATCCAGTGTGCTGTCAACTTAGAAATCATAGACAGTTTAAAATGGGGAGGGGGCAAGGGACTGGAAGGGAAGAGATGCCACCATGCCACACTCTTTTAGTATTTCTGGCATAAAAGCAAATCTTGTGCAAACAAGTCCAAAAGAGTAACTTGGGCTACCATTCAAGAACAGATGTCAAAGCTATTGCAGAAAAGAGGGAAACACTGAACATTTTGATAGACCATATTTGAAACACATCCCAGTTAAGAGAAGGCAAGGGAAAAAGAGCAACCACTACCCATGTGGGATAGAGAGAGAAGAGGGAGCAGCCACAGATAAGCAGAAGGCTTTAAAAAATATAAACAATCTGGTAAGGAGGAGGACTTAGACATCTATATTTAAGCAGCAGAAGAAGAAGTTATAAAAGGAGGCTTCAAGAAGGAAGGAAAGAAGCCAATATTGAAATATGACACACACAAAAAAAGTTGATGTTTCATTTCAAGCACACACAGACACAGAGAACTCAGAAACAAAATGAGCACTGACAGCTTTCAATAAGGACCCTGCTGCCTCCACCATCCAGAGGCCTAGGTCAGGACTGCCAATCAGCGGCATCTGCTGGCTTCTTCAAACAAGTGAGACACTGGATGATGCGATCCCAAAGTGATACGGGGGAAGGGTCCAAGTCTTTCTACCTAGCAAAGGGAGTAGTGGAAAGGTTTTCAGGGATGTCACAAAAGCACAAGGTCTGCAGGACCCTCCATTGCCCCTGGCTCCCCACCTGGCCCTCTGGCTCTGAGGTCTGTCCCACCCACACAGATGGACCAGGAAGTCTGAGCTGAACAGGTGGCCTGGTGGAGATGTAAACCCACCTTGATTATCGCACCACACAGCCAACACACCTGAGGCCATTTGCTGCTGGCAGTTGAAGACTCTGCAGGGGTCCACTGTGCTCCATGCCCCATGCTTGCAGACATATGTGAGCCGACATGAGGAGCCAATGGGGGTCTCCAAATTTAACACTATGCTGCCACCCGCCACTCAGAAACAGATTGGCACAGTGAGGAAGAGAGACTGGGCTTCTAGTGGTCTATTGTGCTGCCACCACCCCAGACGGGGCTGGTCAGATTTAAGGCTCAGACTCTAAGTCCTTTAAAAGCAAAACTGCCACCAAATCCTTTTGAAAGAAACCAAGGAGCTCCTTTCTCAGGTTGTGGGAACAATGCAGAGGAAGGAGATGGCTATTGAACATAAGCCAAATACTCTCTTATCATCTACAAAGCCTACCTGTACTGAAGAGTATCAAGAGTAACAATGACACATTAACAAGGGAATCCAATGTGTTGAGGAAAACGGGAGGGGGACCTGAAATACAGAATCTGCAACCTGTGAGTCATGGGCCACATATAAATAGGCACACAAATAGTCCCCACATCTGAAAGGCATTAAGTCACAAAAAGTAAAAAGCTGGAATCAAACTAAAATGTCCAGCAAATAGCATATGCTACTATGCTATGCTATGGCATGGCTACTCATGGGTCACTCTGCAGTGGTTAAAAAAATACATGTACTATATGGGACAAACTAGTCATTGAGATCTATCTATGCAAAGATCAAGCACCCAGGGAAACTTAGCAAGATCCTGTCTCAAAATAACAGAAAAAGCAGGGCTGTACCTCAGTTCAATCTCCAATACTACAAAAACAAAACAATACAAACAACAATAGAAAAAAAGGGTAAGCATCAGGTAATGTTAGCACAGCTCAAAAGATTATCTACATGTGTGCCAGCACAGGCTCCAATGATCTCCAGAGACACACAAGAAAACTGTAACTGTGCATCCCCCTCAAGAGGAACAGAGAGAAGGTAACTTACTCTGTAGTATGTGTCTTTTGACTATTTTTGCTACATACACATTATTATCTAGTTTGAAAAATGACTGTATATATTAATTTTAAAATCCTGCTAGCTTGATGTGGTAGCATATACCTACAGTTCCAGCTACCTGAGAGGCTAAGGCAAGAGGATTGCTTGAGACCAGTAATTGGAAGTTAACCTGGACAACATAAACAAAGCAAGATGCTGTTTTACAAACATAAAAAAACATCGGGCAGCTGCAGGGAGAGTCAGATGCCACCCTTTTCCCATGAGTCAGCACAACTTGCAGACTGTGGGGAAAGAGAACAAGTCACCAAGAAGTAAGGCCTCCCCGTGGATCAGCACCATGCGCAGAGTACTGTGCAGAAAGCCAGATGCCAGCCCCTTCCAGCACATGAGCTGGGAAACAAGAAGAACCACCACCACCACCCCCTACCTCTGTCACTCATAAGTGACAGGCTGATCCAGAGAAACACAAGCTGCAATGAAAGCTATTGAGGTAAAACACAATTTAATGCTTGTAGTGTTTTAGTGTTTCACTGACTTTGCAAGTCCTCTGATCATCTATTCAGAGGATAACAATATGCAATGTAGCATCTATGGGGGAATCTCCTTCTGAAGGTGGTAGCCATTGTTAATTCCTTATCGTTCTTGTTTTGAAGTTCTGTTATCATTTTCATTGTTTTGTTGAGTTGGGGTTTATCCTGTTTTGTTTGTCTTATTTTATTATATCCAAAGGCACAGGCAGCTATTTCAAAGATAACAAGATATATTATGGTAGCCATTTTGGATTTTCTCTTATCTTGTTTAGAAGTCCTTTATTGTACCCATTGTTTTGTTTTTATTGGTTCTACTCTGTTCTGTTTTGTTGGATTTTTACTATGTCTGAAGGTATGTGCAGCTATTTTGAAGGCAACAAGAGGCATTATGGCAACCATTGTTGATTTTCTATTGTTTTGAAGTCCAGGGTCACTTACACTGGTCTGTTTTGATTGGTTTACTCTGTTTTATTTTGCTTGGTTTTATTTTCTTTAAAATAAAAATTTTAAAAAGCATAACAACATGAGGCAGGAGGATTGCCACAGGTTTGAGGCCAACCTGGGCTATACAGTGAGTTCAAGGCCACCTTGAACTATACAGTGAGACTCGTCTCAAAAAAAATTAATTAATTTTTTTAAAAAAACCTCTGCCATTGTGAAAGAACACTTACACATATATCTATAAAAATATACTTTACATGATGTATCCAAGACACGAGCCTCTTTTGGTCCTGGTCTCAAGGTCTATCTGCAGAGGGCAGAGACCTGGAGTGGACAGTCTCTTGATCGTGGTGGCTCAAAAAGTGGGGTGTGGGCTGGAGCACAGCTCATTGGCAGAGTGTTTGCTTGGCATGTGCAAGGCCTTGGGCTCCATCCCACACATAGGAAAAAAAAAAAAAAAGTGAAGCGAGCACATATTATATCAAAACAACAGATGTTTCTTGTCCAATGTCCTGCCCACTGGCTAGCCTTAGGTTCTGGGGTAGCGTAAGGTGATCATAGCCAGTCATAGAAACACCACCAGGCCTAGTCAGAATCTTCCAGGGCAAAGCAGGTGGGCCCCAGACTCCACAGCCCAGGTCACAGCAAAGTGGCAAGGCTGGCAGCAAACCTACTAACTCTGAACCTGGCATTTCCAACACGGTTAAAAGAGCTAGAAAAGTTACAGAGAAAGTATCTGACTAGGACAGGCTCCTAATACAGGAAGAGTGGGTTTTGGTTCAATGTGGTCACTGGATGGTTGATTTCAGGCCAAAAGCCAAGGTCTAGCAGAGGACTTTGGCTCTGAAACCACAGGGCCCCTAGGAAGTCCTATGACTGGGTCCATCACACACCCTAGCACTTGCTAGCTACAGTGGCCCAAGTGTGGATTCCATCAATGTTGCTCTCCTCATCCCTCAAGGTTGCCCCACCAACTGGAGCTCCAGAAGAGCTTTCGGAGCTGACAAAGGCTCAGGACCATCCACAGCGGGAGCAGGCCCAGCCCTCAACAAGTGGAAGGGCTGCTAACATCTCCCCTCCTCTAAGAAGCTGAGAGCCACAGCACCTGGGCCTCGCTTATGTTGTGCAACTAGGGCATGGTGGGTGACTGCCTCACTGATTAGAATATCTGCAGAGCCTTTTCTCCATTTCTGACAGATCTCAAAGTGCCCAGATCCTACTAGTCTATGTGTCCCTCTCCCGGGACTCCAGCCTCTCAGCCAAACATCAATGATGCATTCAAACAAACTAAGTCAAAAACTACCATGTGACAAGCTATTTAAAATAAACTGGGGGAAATATCTTTAAAATTAGCCCCCTAATATCAACAATCAGTCTACAATTGGTGACCTTCAAACCACATATGTCAGATATGTGTTGTAAGCAGGGTAACCTGAGGGCACGCCCCCCCCTTTCCCCTCACACACACTTCTGAGACTCTTCCTCTTGGCCAAGCCAGGCCTTTGAGTGCTCTCTCAAGCTACAGGTCAGGTCCTGATAGGGCAGGTCTTCTCTAGCTTGCAAAAGAAACTTCCCACTCCATTATCACCTCTAGACCAGGACATCAGAAATACTCTGGCTACTTTTAATCCAAAGACTTTGCACATCTGATATTCCTTTAGGGACTGTGTCAATTTATCAAATGGCACAGCCCATAGAGGAATTTTAAATGACTTTATTAATGAAAACTAAGATGATCTGTGCACACCAGGAAAGGCTGATGGGGCTTTTGCATGGACAGTCCTTGGAACACTTTTGTTATTTCCATCAACAGAATCATTTGGACATTTTAAATAGAAAGTGCTCTGGTTAGAAACAATGTGGGCCCAGACCTACTCACCAGTCGCCTATCATCTAGCCCCCCACTCAAAAGATCTGAGGTTGGAGGTATGGCTTTGTTGTAGAGTGCTTGCTTAGCACATGTGAGGCCTTGAGTTGAATCCCCAGCACTGGGTGGGGGTGGGGGGGATTGAAACATGTAAAGTCTTTTATCAAGCAACATCAGAAAATGCTGGATATATCCCTACAGCAGCATGTTGGTTGTGGTCAAAAGACTTCCCTCTCTGGAGATAATTAAGATAATGCATCTTAATTCGTGGTATGGTAAATGCTACATCAAGGTTAATTTTTTCTGTACTATCAGAGCCACACACAGCCTCAGCCCCAAATTCATTCTGCCACCAGCATTGTAAACCAAAGTGGGAACTCTGGGAACAGAGGCTGACCATGACCAGCAGATAGCCATGGTCCAGCAGAAGAGGTTAGGGAGGTATGAGAGATCAGCAAGACAGAAGGAACCAGGCTGATAGAATTAAAACAGAGGAAGTGAGGAGAAAAAAATCCTTCCGGTAGAAAAGGACTCTTAAGTTTTTGTGAAGGGCACCCATCTTCACTGGAGTCTGTGAACCAGAGGAAGACAAAAGATAAGGAGCTTTGTCACAGCTGCCCAGACAGACAGTGGAGACACAGCAAAGTACAATCTGGAGCAGAAGCCAGCCTGGCTTTGACATGGCAGACAAGGACTAAAGGGGCTGTGGACAGGCAGGAGGGAAAGCTGTGCTCCATTAGAAATGAAAAATCACCTCTCAGAAGTAGGTCTACCCACAGTTAGGAAGCTACCCATTGCTAATGTATAGACACAGACACAGAGAAGTTCTCTGAAGGCTTCACAAGCATCAAATCTCTTATCCTGCAAAGGAAATAGTTTCTTGGGAGTATGGAGGACCTTCCATATCTGTACCGTGAGCACATAAATGTATTGCTTACTCCTAAAAAGTAAACACTTCTCTTGAAATCCCCTTTTCCTATAAGAACAGACAAAGAGATGCTGGAGCAGAGTATGCTGAATGTGCACAAGGAACTTGTGGGACCAGGAAGAAGCCTCTTTGCTCCTTCAAGGGCATACAGTGTGGGGCTGTAAAGTGATCTAGATACAACAACCCTCCAAGAAAGGGGTCATGTTATACCAACCCACCCCCAAAACTTGTCATTCCTTGCTCTAGAGCCCTTAGTAGTATCTCTGGGGGTCTCAGTAAGACTATCCAGGGCCTCCAGCCTTGCTCTGGCACACTGGCCTCCGCTGTTTCTCCAGACACTATCTTCCCTGCTTCCCCTAAGCTCCTGCATTATGCCCACAATGAGATGCCAGTCCTTCACAGGGGAATGAGACATATCACAGGTAGAAGAAAGTATCTGGTAAATAAAAGAAGCTAAAAGTGGGAAAAGGTGAGGTAAAATATACTAACTGCTGTAATAGAAGTCCAGAAAATGTACAAAATGGGTTTGGAGGCAAAGTAATTATGTTTGCTTGGCAGAAAATAAGAAACAGCTTCATGGGGACAAAAGCATGCGAGGAACAGCTGGGTGAGGAAGAAACTGGGTAGGGGGACCCATAGAAGGGAAATGGGACAAATTCAAGGATGGGCAAGGCTTCCCATGAGGAAGAGAGACAGCTGCAGGAAAACAGCACCCAAGTCGGAGGCTGTGTGTGGGTGCAGAGAAGTCTGGAATGGCACAGGAGGCCATGAGGGCTGAGCAGAAAGGAGACGGGCTGACAGAATCAGCTTTATAAGGTCTCACGGTGAGGCAAGAGGTGATGGAGAGCAGGAAGAGGCTAGAGATCCCGTCTTTTCTAGCTTAGCCTCACGGTACCTCAGAAAGAGCCTCAGAACAGTGCTACTTGTTAAGAATCGGGACAGTAAGGTCCCACCTCCAGCCACAAGGGCCTGAGTTTCCTCCATGGTTCCACCATATACAAAGGGGCAAGAAAAAACAACGGGGCTGAGAAAGTGAACTCCAGCAAGGCAGATATGCCCTGCTAGATGGGCTTTCATCTACTCCATTCTGTACCCTAGCATCCCTGAGAGGGCCAACCCTAGAGGGTGACTCCGGGAGGAAATGCCAACCATCCTCCTCTGGGCAGAACAGGGCAAGCCTGGTTCTTGGCCACACCCATTCAAGAGCCTTGTACCTCATACATGCTCAGTGAACAGTGGCTGAGTTGGTAGGAGGGCAGTAGGCTGCTGGTTAGTCTCTTTCTGAGGTTTCCAACCCAGGGAACAAAAACATGGGCAAGAGCATTATGTAAACAAATTAATTGGCCTTGAGATCCATTTTCTAGTGATCTGGTGGTGGAAGAGGGTGTTCAATAAGAAACACTATGTCCTTCAACCCTTGCTGAGCCATCTTCGTCTTTCCTTGGAAATAAGGGCTCAATGAGTAAGTGGACCCTCCTGGCCATGTTTGTGTACATTGTAGTATGGTACTCTGTCTGTAGTATGGTACATTGTAGTATGGGGGACTCTGTCCCCCAGTACCCCAGAGAAGAATGTCCTGAGTCCAGAAGCAGGAGGGGACAGCAGCAGAGTGGTGGACAGGGAAGGGCACTGAACTCCTGCTCAGAGCGACCAGTATGAATGTAGACACCAAGAGCCCATTAGTGCATGGCCTTCAATAAGACACTTAATCTGTGTGAGAGGTGCAAAGGATATCTGCCCTGGTAAGAATCTGCAAAAAGACACACAGAAACCCAGTGGGTGTCTGTCACCCTTGTTCCCTTGGCCCCATAGACATCTTCAGGGGAACAATGGCTCCCCCAGTAGGCAAAGAGTGGGCATCACCTGGAAGCTGCTTTTAAAGATAAACCCAAGTACACTACTTTTCCCCCCAAAATCAGACAGAAGAAAAAGACCTGGTTTGTTCCAAGCTACAAGTTTTAGACCATGCTTGGCTTTTACTCTCCTGTGGGGGAAAAATGATCAGGGAGACTCAGTCAGGGCCATCACTACTCAGAGCTCTTGTGACCTGGGTCAGCTAAAGTGGAGACACACTGATACATAAAGGCCCTGTCCAGGAGAGACCTGGGCAGTTTCTCTGTTCCTTGTGCTGAACCCACCAGGCATAAAGGTTATTTCTGGCACTCCTTTCATTCTTAAAACAGCATTGTATGTCTAATATGTACACATTATTTCTTCATTCTAGGAGGTGACCCTGTAATAATTCGTAATCTCAGCAATTCAAGAGAAACAACTGAATCCAGTTTATACTTAATGTCTGGGGGGCAAAGGTCACATGATTCAAGTCACTGACCACACATTAGGGAAACTGATGTTAGTGCTTAGAGCGAGTGTGAGGCGGAATAGAGACACAGGAATATGATGGAAAGGAACAGGGACAGAATAGAAAGGAACAGAGGAAAAAAATAGAAAGAGACAAGCGGAGGGAGCAAGATTTTTCAGTGTGTGTATACAAGTAAAGCTTTTATTTTGGACCAAGTGAATATGTTACCTCTTCAGAAAATTAAGTCAAATAAAACTAAATAGACTGGCCTAACAAAAGCTACAAAGTGCAAAGTTGTCACATAAGTCCCTCTGTGAATTCCTCAGGACTGAGACATTTGAATAGAGCCAATATTTTATTTTTTGTGTTTTACCCCATCAAAAACCCACTATGCAAAAACAAAAATGTCAACTGTATCCACCAAGCCTTGCACTATGTATAATACTCGCTAAACTCCCATTTAAACAGTGAGACATGAGAGACAGTGTCTTGGGATGCATATTGAAATAAACAAGGATGGGTCTGAGAGACAGCACGGGTAGCCAGAAAGAATGAGGGCAGGAAGGAGCATGATGCCTTTCAACTCCATGAGAGGACTCTGCTTTACCAATTAACTGGACCATATGAAATTCCTGATAGGGGACCATTTCTGAGCTACAAAAGTGCCTGCTTCATAAGCACTATTCTTCACTGCTGCCTCCTGGCTACATCTCAAAACCACATGAATGCTGCCAGCAGGCTCAGTCTTACAGATTCCCAGGGCTCCAAATGGCGGAGTTCACCCAGCTCTGATCTTTGGTTCCCTCAAGGAGCCCCAGGACCCTCCGCCACTCATAAGCTCACAGCTGTGCCATTTGGGGTCTGTTTTTGTTGTCTCACATCTGTACTTGCCTGAGTTCTCTTCTGCTTTCTTCTTAGGTTTCTCTTGTTCTAGGTTGAAGAGGAATTCTCCTATCTGTTTCCAGTGTCCCCAGGCCACACCACCCACCTCTCATGCAGGACCCACACTGAGGAATGGGGAAGAGCCCACTGTTGCCTCTGTCAGGGGCCTCAGGATGAACCTGGGGAGAAGTGGCCATAGGAGTTTCACTACTGTGCTCTCACAACAAGGAAACTGAGAACCTACACACATGTGACCTGTCCCTGCTATAAATGCCCCAGGCGACAGCTTCCCTGATGTCACAGTTTTTATTAAACCTTTTTCACTCTGTAAAGACAAACTTTATACATTATACATATTTGTATATACTGATATGATGCACACTTAGTACACATTATCTACTGTCATATACATTAGAAGAACAACAGGAACTTGCTAAAATTAAGGAATATCCTTGGCTGGGCTTAATGGTGTAAGCCTGTAATCCCAGCACTCAGGGGGCTGAGGCAGGAGGATTACAAGTTAAAGGCCA
>PVLA01010618.1:0-61556 GCA_004027455.1 Hydrochoerus hydrochaeris
GGCTTTTGGTAAATGATTGGCTCATCAGTGGATTGGTCCATGGATGGACTCATAATCTGATGGTCTTATTTAGAGATGACAAAATGTAGGAGATCTAGCTGAAAGGAATATGTCATGGGAACTATATTTTATCCTCTTTCCATTTCTCCCTCTCCCTCTTCTCCTCTCTTTCTCTCTTCTCTTTCCCTCTTTTCCCATCCCTCTTTCATTCTCTCTCACCCTTCCTGGCTGCCGTGAGATGAGCAGCTTTCTTCTATCACACCTTTCTGGTGTGATGTCTCTGTTTCGCCACAGGCCTAAAAGCAATGGAACCAGCTGACCATGGACTGAAAACTCTGAAACTATGAGCCAGAATAAATCTCCCTCTTTAAACTGATTTTCTCTGTTTTTTTGTCACCGTGACAAAAGTTAACTAAAACAATTGCAGCACTCATTATTTCTTTATGTACTTCATGCTTTTTATGCCCTAATAATATTCTTTATACTAATCTTTATTTGATTTATATCTACTCATTGTCTTATTTTTATCCTTGATGCATCGTTATATTTTAGATTTCTTATAAATAGTGAAAGATTAGATATCACATATTATTCTTAATCTAATTTTTATTTTTAACATTGTAATTTCATTCACTCACATTTTACTCTGTAAAAGATGTATTTTGACAAGATTTTACTTGTTTCTATCTAGTTTCATGTTTTCTGCTTTACATCAGGTATTCAGCATTTTTCTTTTTTTTTTTTTTTGCAATGTGTCTTATATTGAACCAATTTTTCCAGAATTTGTTGTATTGAACAACTTCTCATTGTTTTTGTCCCACTAAATGTTTAGATAATATATAACCACTTTACTTGTATGACTAATTAACTTAAAAATGAATGTTTATTTCTTTATGTAGATAAACAAGATTGGTCTTCACATTTTTCCTAATATTTTGTTTATTTCTGGAGAGGTAACTAAGGTTGTTTGGGCCTTATAAAATTAGAGTATTTCTTTTTTCTATTTATTTTTAAAAGTTTGATAAAACTAGTGTTTAGTTTTTTAAATGACTGGGGACTTTATTTATGGAATGTCTTTTAATTGTGTGGTCACTTTATAGAAAATGGAAATGTACATATTCTATTTCTTAAATGTAGTTCATATTTTCTCTACAGATTTGTTCATCTCACATTTTCAGAGTAGTGGAGCAATGTTTTTTTCAGGATTGAATTATATTATCTTGTTTTATTTTTGTTAATAATTTTTTATGTCTTTTTTTTGTTGTTGTTGTTGTTCCAGATGAAAGAACTAAATTTTGGTTTTGTCAGTTCTCTTTATAGTATGTTTGTTTTCTATTAATACCCTTTCTTTCTTTTCTTATTTCACTCCCACTTTCAAAAATTAATTTAATGTTCTTTCTAAATTTTTAAAATTGAGACTGAGTTCACTGACACCACCCTTTCTAATTTAAGTCATGTATTTAAACCTATTAAGTCTATCTACAGTGTTAATTGCATCCCACATGTGGATACATAGTGTCTCATTTTCATTTTCTAATTTTAACTGTGGTACCATCTTGACAGTCAATTTGTTAGTTTGAACTAGTTCGATAGATTTATATTTCTTAATTTCCTGCTTTTTCAATACATAACTGATTTCTTTTTAACCTTTGAGGTGTTGTTATTATTTTGTTACAATGGATCAAAAGAAATTAACTGTATCATTTCAACCCAAAGGTATCAGGTTTAACTTTATGACCCACTAAAGTGTCAAGGCTTGCAAATGCTCTGTATGTCTGAAATCAAGGTGTTCACTGCAGTCATTTGGTCCAGTTCAAACAGCTCCATCAGACCAAGGTTTGCACTGCATTGCTGAACTGTTCACTATTCCTCCTAACTCTTAGTCTGCCAGTTCTATGACATACTGTAAAACACACATATTGAGAGACAGTCTGAAAATTTCTGAGTAAGAAAGATTTGCTCGTTTTTCCTTGAGTGCTGCCAAATCTGCCTTACATATTTTGATGCAATATTGAGTGTATGTAAGTTTAAATTTTTATTACTAGCAAATTGAAATTTATCATTAAAGTGCAGGACTTTATCTCTAGTAAAGAGAAAACTTTTTGCCTTAGAGTATAATTTGACTGATAGGGATCTAGAGATACCTACCAGCTTTTGGGGTTGGAGGTTTATATGGAATGTTTTTTTATCATTTTATTTGCAACCATTATATAGCTCTTAAGTTTTAGATCTGTCTTTATCTAAGCAGCTGGGTGTTCCATTTTTATTCAGCCTAATGCTGTTATCATTGTGCTAAGTGCTCTAGTCCATCTGCACTTAATATTTGTTTTTAAATCTATCATCTTATTGAGTGCTCTGTTAACTGACTTAGTTTATGTTCATTTTTACACTCTGTCTTTGCCTTTTCTTGGACCGATTACCTTTTAAATTTTTGCTTCATTCCCTGTTAGTCTAAAAGCAAAAAAACTTATTGATTGTCCTTCTAGAGATTAGCCTAGACATTAGAGCAGGCATTCTTAACTTAGCAAAATCTACAACTAATCACTTTTACTGAATTTTAGGAAAATGCAGAAACATTAGGACATTTTCATTCTATTTGTCTTATTTTCAGACTTTTTCCTTTTTATTGATATATTTGTTTAATAGGTACAAGGTATGATTAAAATGTACAATTAGTGTTTAAATTAAAATATTTTTACAGTAAAAAAAACACACTACCATTAGCTCCCTTTAAAAAATTCCCCCTTTAAACATGCTTATCCCACCATTCTTCCCACTTACTGAAGCAGTTCTGGAAGTCTTCATGAGTGTCTTTACAAAGTATGATCAAAAATACAGTGAATGCTGCTATGTGCCCGCCAATGGAAAAGTAGGTTAGTAAAAGCACTATAGTGTACTTCATCCACCTTATTCACTTGATCTGACACTGTATAACTCCTGAATTTCCCCCCAAAGTCAAAATGACCATGAAAGGTAAATGTTTTGAATCAATTCATGACATCAAGGCAGTTACTAAGCACAAATAAAGATACTCTTAAGAAAAGACTTCCAAAACTGCTTCAGAAAGTGGCAAAGACAATAAGGTAGGTATGTTCAAAGAAAGATAGAGCAGTTTTAGGGGTGCTAGTGCAATATTCTTTTACTGTACTAAATTATTTAAAATTTTAAATATTCATCATAATTTTCTATCACATCTCATATAGTGTGCTATCAAATAGTATCAGAAATACAAATGAATGATTCCTTTAAACATATTCTATTGTTCTTTGGAGTAAATAGAGAAGTTGGTGAGGAAGAAGGATTTACTACATTTATCCAAATCACTCCTTTTTTCTGAACTACAAAACCTTTTTGTGACTAGCTTTTTCTGATCAGCTCTTCCCTATTTAAAAATGTGTGAGTGTGAGCATGTGTGTGTGTGTGTGCGTGTGTGTGTGTTGCTGGGAATTGAACCCAGGAACTCATGCTTGCTAGGAAAATGCCCTATCATTGAGCTATATCTGTAGTTCTTCTAAAACTTTTATTTTATTTTGCGATAGGATCTCACCAAGTTGCCTAGGTGGCCTAGTACTTGCAAACCTCCTGTCTCAGCTTCCTAACTAGCTGGGGTTATAGGCACACACCATTATGCCTAGCTGGAGATATGTCTTTATTTGTCCAATATTTAGTCTAGAAGGGTTTATTTACTAAAAGCTCTGTGGGTTACTTTGGTAGAGTATATAAAAGCTAAAAGCAATTATTTCTCTCATTGATTGCATTCTCCTTCACCTTATGACATTGCAAGTTCTCCCATGATGATTTGGAATCCATTTCCCTGTTTGGCTGGCCTTGTGTTTTTCTTTGACCTGCAAATATGTCAGGGTTGTATACCAAGCTAAAATCACAATAGGACTGGGTATTTTGTTTCTTTCTTTTGAATTTGTCATAATCACTAAATAAAGATCAGGCTACTCTATTAGAAGATGAGGAACTATGTGAAACTATCCTAGATCAGCCAGCCCCAGACAAACCACCGCCAGACCATATACACAAGTGAACTCACCTAAGATCACAAGACCTGCCTGGATAAACCTGCCCAAACTGCCAACTGCAGAAGTGTGGGCTAAATAAATGACTGTTTTTTTTTAATGCTATCACATTTGGGATTATTTACGCAGCAAGGTCTAACCAATATAGCCTTTATTCAAAGTAATCTCAGAAAAAAAGGTGAAAGAAACATGTATATATTTATTTTCAGATTTTGGTTTGAAAGCTTAGAGTTCTAGCAACCTGGGGCAGAGGGGCAGTCAAATATATGAGAAATGTTATCAGTATGCTAAGGCCTCATAGGTTTAACAGAATTTATTCTCAACTATCAGTAAGAAGGTGGTTATTAGAGGCAAGTCATCAGGCAAAAGCACTGCTTTTAAAGTATGTGGTTTCTACTGGAAGTTCAGAGAAAGCCTGACCCTTCCATGTTATCATACATAGCATAGAGATAATTGTACCAAAAGCCAGGCATGGTGGTGCATGCCTGTAATTCCCAGCATTCCAAAAGGCTGAGGCATGAGATTATAAATTCAAGCTCAGCCTGGGAAATTTAGTAATTTCATGAGACACTGCCACAAAGTAAAAGAAATAAATAAAATTAAAATTGAAGAAAAAAAAGCTAGGGACACCGTTCAGTGAAAAGTCCCTGGGTTCAAACTCTAGTCTTGAGAAAAAATAAAGGACTGGGTCAATAAATTACCAGCCCATTCCACTGAGACTACATCTCCACAGCCATCTATAAGATCAATTATCAGGGCAGAGTTTTAGAGAATTACTTCACGAGTATCAGCTAGTGCTCAATCCTATTCGGACATTGACAGAGAAAAAAAGACAATTGAACCTCAGAGAAAAAAAGACAATTGGTGAAAACATCACCAATCATTGTCATTATAAATTTTTTACTACCAATAAGAAGTGATACATACTATTGATTTGATCTATCAAGATAGCAACGTTAAAGAATTCATCATCCAAAGGGCATCAGCTGAGACTCAAGCAAAGGGGAAATTGGTATAAGAAAGGATTCTGATGAGGGGTGGGAGGAAATGGAAGTTATTTCCACATGGCGATGGAAGTCCAGGCAGTAAATCAGTTAGCAAGCCTTTTGTATAGGAGGCTACAAGAAAGTGGACTGAAAATCAGACTGAAAGTGAGCATTTAGCTGTGTGCTTTGAGAGTCTCCAAACCTGCATCTCCTTGACCTTACCTGTGAAGTCCAGATGTTAAATAGGATTTGTAACATTTCTCCTGCCAGTCCTAAAGTTCTGTAGAACTTGGAACAAAATACTATAATATTTTAAATCATTATAGAGAGTTATAGATATAGTTTCATTTTTATAGCATGTTGTCAGTCATATTTTTGCTTTATTTAACATCAAGTCCTTGTTTGGGAATTCAGTAGATAACTGTAACACTAAAACTGCAAAAACAATGATTTATTTACAGCAATATATTTTTGACAGGAGCTCTTTGAGGTCCACATTTAAACAAAAGACAGACTTCATGCATTAATAATATGCACAGTAGAAATTTGGAAGATATGCTCTGAGGATCTGAATTGTTAGATACAATATAGGTATATAACAAAGACTGAAAGCTCTAGGAATCTGTGCTTTAAAATTCTAAAAACAACAGCCAGAAAGATTTTTAAGAAAATAAAATTGATTCTCTAAGTGTACAAATGAAACAAATTAAGTGTATTTGACAGATATGTGATGATTTGCTTATACTAAAAAAAAAGAACTTTTAGAGCTCATTAATCATCTTTAGTCTTTCCTGCACAAGAACAAAATCAGGAAGAAGTGAAATTTCAAAGTTACATTGAGAAAGAACCAATGCCCATTTTTGAGTATAATGATTTAATAATCTTCTATGATTGCAACAATCTATAAAACTATTAAAAATATATATTCTATCACTATTCACTACAAATAATGTTAAATTTTTAAAAGTATTTTGATAGTATCTCTGATTCTGATACTTTAAATCTACATTTAAATTCAGAATATTTGTGATTTAGCTACAGTAATGATTGACAGTGGAAATCACAATGATTTTTCTCCAGAGACCATGTGAAGGTATATAAAATATCATAAACTCATGTACATTAACATAAAGTGCAGTCACCATCATCAAGGGATACCAGTGAGCTTCATGGGAGGTGAGAAACCCCACCCATTGTCCCTCTGCCGCCTCCAGGAACTTCAGTCTGTTAGGAACCCAGATGCTGGGTTCATTCCCCTATACCATGAGACAGGAAGCCAGTGCAGAAAGTATCCAGAACTCAGCAACCAGCTCATTCAAAGAAACCCAGGGTAAATTCACCCTAACAAAGGGAAACACTTTGCATACAAACCCCCAATTTATGATTAGCTCTGTTATAGAACTATAGACTTTGTTTCTATGGTTGAAAGTACAAAATCAATAGTTACCATGGTTTTTCAATTTCTAAGCTGTGCTTGATGCTATCATTATTGTTAATTGTATTACTGTAGCTAGGATGTCATTGCCATTGTAATCAGGTGTTCTCCCTTGTGTAAAAATATTGGGAAGCTGTGGAGTAATGACCCCACCACAGCCCTACATCAGAAAACCTGGGACTGAGCCAAACAGAAACTGACTTTCCACTGTCAATTAATTGGAAAGTAGGATCTTGGGATAGATACAAACTAAGAATTTCCTACACACAGAAAATATCCCTAAAGAACAGATTTTTCCACAAAGGCCTTGATACTATTGATATTACTATTTTCCACAAAAACTCACAGAGATCATCACAGAAAACAAAATAAAAAACTTTTGAAATAGAAAATGTCAAGATAAAGGAGCAAAACACAATGTCAGGCATGTACCCCACCCAGAACAAGTCCAGGAGACACAGACATAGAATAAATTGGAAATCAGTCACCTGAAATCTCTGAATGATAGCTACTGAAGTAAAGAAACAACTCCATGAGACTATAAAGGAAATCAGATCATAAATACCCTCTCAGATTAAAAATAAGATGGATAATCATAATAAACTGCTGAGCATACCTAAAGAATTACAGAGCATATCTAAAGAAGATAGACAAAAATAGAGGAGCATAGGAAAATGATGGAAATCTTGAATGAACAATATAAGAAAGAATTAGAAAGCATGAAACAGATTCAATGAGATATACAAGAAATTAAAACTTCCACTGCAAGCTGGCAAAACTGCTTGAACAAAACTGAAGATCTACATTCAGACCTTAAAGACAGGATTGCAGTTAGCAATCATGAAAGGAAAGATCTCTTAAGCATTACAAGGAATCAAGAAACAATTCAAAAGATATAAAATGATGCAAAGAAAAGCAAAAATAAGATTGATAGGTGTCAACAAAAAAGCAGTAGTCAATATGAATGACATAAGAAGACTATTTGCAGAAGTAACAGCAGAAAATTTCCCAAGAATGTGAAAAGAATCTGAAACCCAAATAATTCAGGCATATTGAACTCCAATTAGCCATATCAAATAAATATATACTCAGACATACAATAATCAAGATCCCAGAAATTCAACACAAGAACAGAATATTAAAAGCCATTAGAGAAAAGAAACAAATGTCCTATAAAGGAAAGTCCACCAGAATCATCGCAGACTTCTCAACATGAACCATCAAGTCAAGAAGAGATTAAAGTGAAGTATTTCACATCATGAAAGGGAACAAATTACAACACAGATTGATGTGCCCTGCAAACTGTATTTCAAAATTAATGGAGAAATAAGACACTTCCATGACAAAGAACAACTGAAGAATTCATGACCACCAAACCAACCCTACAGAGAATACGGAAAGATAATCTAGAAAGAGATAAAAATGACCACAGTTCCAAGAACAACAACAGAAAGAAACCACAAAGCAGGGCAAGCAATTAAACAGAGGAAAAAAGTAGGGAACCAACAGCAGAAAAATAACATGATAAATATAAGCCAGTACATATCAGTTATAACCATTAATAGCCTGAAAGTGAAAGGATGAAAAACAAAATATTCCAATGACAAGAACCCAGAAAAAAAATGAGTAACTATTCTGTTTGTAGACAATGTGACCTTCAAACCAAGATTGTTAAAAATGGTCACTACATACTTGTTAGGGGAAAACTTCAAGAGGACAGATAATAATGATAAATATATGTGCATCAAATAAAGGAGCACAAAACTATACAAAACAAATATTAATGGCCATGAAAAATCAAGTAACAAATAACACAGTTGTAAAGAGGAAACTTAACATCCCGCTGTGGCAAAGAGATAGATCAACTAAACAAAAATTTAACAAAGAAATAGCAGAATTGAACCAAACTTATGAACAAATGGACTTAGTAGACATTCACAGAGTGTTCCACCCAACAATATCAGAATATACATTCCTCTCAGTTGCACATGAGAAGTTCTCTAAAATAGGCCATATACTACCCATAGAACATGCTTAAGTAAATACTAAGAAACTGAAACTATTCCAGATATATTATGTGCCCATAGTGCAATGAAATTAGAAATTAATGACAAAGGAAATTGCAAAAACTCCATAGACACTTGGAAATTAAATAACACCCTCCTGAACAACCAATGGGTCACAGATGAAATTAAAGAAAAAAATTAAACAACATCTACAATCAAACAAAAATGCAGTCCTCAGAAGGAAATTTATAGCAATGAATTCTCACATCAGGAATATGGAATGAGCACAAATAACCTGTCTTTGTTACTCTTTCTTGTTGTTGAGACAAAGTACCTAATGCCCAAAATTAGGGAAAGGAAGGTTTATTATATTATAGTTTTTGAGGTTTCAGTCCATACTCAGCTGGTTTCAAGGCAGGGTGGTGTGGTTGAGTGCAATTGTTCATGGTATCAGCAAATGGGAAGAACAAACAGGACAAAAAAGGGAAAGCATGCCTCTTTCTTGCCCTTACATTGTATTTTGGCTTTGTCCTTAGGTGAGTGCAGTACTCACACTACCAATCCCAAAGCTAGACAATGAGCCGATCAAGAATGCTAGATTCAGCCATGTCCAACACTGCATGAGGCTTGGGTGGGGAGGAGGCATTGGGACACAAACCATAACATAACCTAATTCTGCACCTCAAGCTGCTAGAAAAAGAAGAGCAAGTCAAGCTCAAATCCCAAAGAAGGGAAAAAATTATGAAAATCAGAGCAGAAATTAATGCAATTGAGACTAAGAAAGTAATACAAAAAATTAACAAATCAAAGAGTTGGTTCTTTGAAAGAATAAATAAAATTGATAAGCCCTAGCCAACCTTATCAAAAAAAAAAGGGAAAGAAAAAACTCAAATTCATGCAACCAGGAATGAAAAGGATGAAGTCACTACCGATTCTGTGGAAATTGAGAAGGTTATCAATACATACTTTGAAAATATTTACTCTCATAGTATGTAAAGCACAAAAGAAATGGTCAGATTCCTACAAACATATGAATTACCAAAGCTGGATCCAGAAGATATAAAAATTATGAATTACCCTATATCAGTTAACAAAATTGAAAACTTACAAAGAAGAAAAGCCTAGGTCTTGATGGATTCACAGCTGAATTCTATAAGAAATTTAGAGAAGATTTAATGCCAATATTCCTCAAACTTTAATTTAATTAAAAGGGGAACAAGTCTCTCTAACTCATTCCTTGAGGCAAGTATTACCCTGCTATAGAGAGCCCTTTCCCATCCTCATCACAGACTTGGAAGTTTATATTTGTAATCTCACAGAAAAGTTATTGGAATTCCAGTAAGTTGCTTCCAATATGTCACTTCCAGTGCAAACTACAGCAAGAATAAAGACACACATACTTATAGGTATGGGGAACCAAGTGGTTCCTAAGTCCAGCCAGGATGAAGGTTCATGAGAACAAAGCCCTTGACCCAGGGCCTAAACTGGATTTTATTAATTCATGAAGAAGGGAGTGACTTGAGAATGATTGACTATGAGAATGGCTATCTAGGAAACCTAAAAGCACCTCTGTAATATGCAGAAAGAAGGATATATACAGGAAGACCAATCTGCATAACATAACTGAGGTAGCATTTAATGTATTCTGGGGCAGTGTTTCAGCTCTGATGTGAAGATTTTTCTGCCCTGGGAAGTCATAGCCTCTTGTCTCTAAGCATGAGCTCAGTTGACAGCCCTGGAGCCATGGCTCATCCCCCAGCTCAAATCAACCATGTTTTGGGAGTCATGGGGCTGGAAACAGTGGCTGTAACCTAGCTTCAAAGATTATACATCAGTATCTCAGCTAGCCCTTTTAACACTGCTTAGAACCAGTTGAAGGGAAAAGGGAATGATCTAACCAGCTCCATACACATCAATATACCAAGATAGGGCCATGTTTAGCCAAAGTGGAAGTAACTGCTTTTTATTCAAGGAGAGTCATCAAGGTGGTCCTCCACACTCTGGTACCAAAACCAGAGAAAGACCCAACCAAAAAGGAGAACTACAGGCCAATCTCCCTAATGAACACAGATGCAAAAATCCTAAATAAAATACCAGCAAACAGAATGTAGAAAATCATCCAGAAGATTGTATACCATGACTAAATAGGATTCATCCCAGGAATGCAGGGATGGTTCAACATGCACAAATCAATAAATATAATACCCTATATCAACAAAGCCAAAGACAAAATCATGTGATCATCTCAATAGATGCAGAAAAAGCTTTTGATAAAGTCCAACATTTATTCATTATTAAAAAAAACTCTACAGAAAATCAGAATAGATGGTCTTTACTTCAATTTGATAAAAATCCACCTATGAAAAACCAATAGTCAACATCATACTAAATGGATGAAAACAGAAAACTTCTAACTTAGAATCAGGAACCAGATAAAGATGTCTACTATCACCACTCCTATTCAATATGGTTCTGGAAACATTAGCCAGAGCAATTAGACAAGAGAGAGAAATAAAAGAAACAAACATAGTGAAGGAAGAAGTTAAATTATCACTATTTGCAGATGGCATAATACTCTACATGTAAGACCCCTAAAACGCCACCAAAAGACTTCTAATTTTTTTTTTTTTTTTGGTATTGGGAATCAAACTCAGGATCTTGTGCTTACCAGACATTTATGCTGTTGACCTATATCCCTGGCCTAAGACTTCTGGATTTAATAACCAAATTCACTAACATAGCTGGATACAAAGTCAACACTCAAAAATCAATAGCATCCCTGTACACAAAAGCAAACTCACTGAGAGTAAAATTAGGGAAACCACACCCTTCCTAATAACATCCAAAAAATGAAATATTTAGGAGTCAATCTAACAAAGGAAGTAAAAGATCTATACATTGAAAATTACAGTAGTCTGAAAAAAGAAATTGAAGAGAATCTCAGAAAATGGAGAGATAGTCCCTGCTCATGGAGAGGAAGAACCAACATTGTGAAAATGGCCATACTCCCAAAACTGCTATACAGATTTAATGTAATCCTAATCAAAATATCATTAGCATACCTCAAAGATCTAGAGAAAACATTCCTAAAATTCATTTGGAACCAGGATTATCTTTGCTATTCTATTCAGTGAAAAAGATCTATTCAGTGAAGAGCAAGTAGATAGAAATCTTGAAGACATACGGGTAGGCAGAGACTTTATGAACAGAAAACAAACTACACAAGAAATACTTCAAAGAATCACAACTGGAATCTCATCTCATTAAAAGTTTTTGTATGTCAAAAGAAATCTCTAATAGAGTGAAAAGAAAACCCACAAATTGGAAAAAAAATTTTAGCCAACTGTCCCCAAAGGATTTCTATCTAGAACGTATAAGGAATTTTAAAAAATCAGGCCTCCCAAATTCAAACACCCTATTCAAAATGGGCATCTGAGGTGAATACACACTTCTCAGATAAAAAAAAAATACAAATGGCAAATAAATATATGAAGAAATGTTCAACATCACTGGTCATCTGAGAAATGCAAATTAAAACAACATTGAGATATCATCTCACTCCAGAAATAATGGCTATCATCAAAAAATAATTCAATAACAAATACTGGCAGGGCTATTGGGAGAAGTGTAGACTGGTGTATCCACAGTGAAAATCAGTGTGGAGATTCTTTAGAAATCTACAATTAGGGATCCCATTCGACTCAGCTATTCCCTTCTGGATAGTTTTTCAAAAGAATTGAAAACATCGTACCACAGTGAGCTATGTATATCCATGTTTATAACAGCTCAATTTGTTATAGCTAAATCTCAGAAACAATCCAAATGCCCATCAACCAAGGAACAGATAGAAATGATGTGGTATTTTTATATAATAAAATACTATTCAGCTCTCAAGAAGGGCAAACGAGGGTCTTATAGGTAAATGGATGCAATTAGAGACCATACCCATGAATGAAATAAATCAGACTTGCATATGCAAAGATTGTATTGTACTCCTAGTATAAGAAACTGAAAACATAAATAAGATCAAAAAGGAACAATAGATATTGTGAAAAGGAAAGAAACTGTTCCAAAGGAAAGAACAACTGGGATGGGGAAAAGGAGAAAAGAAGGAAGGAAATATAAATAAATATAAATATATATATATATACATATATATATATATATATATATCATAGCTAAGATAATTTATACTACTCATTCAACTCATTGAAAAGGAACAGTTAGAACTTAGATTGTGTGATCAATTTTGCATGCCTATATCTGGTAATCTGAGTAGCTATTTTGAAGACAGAAATATACCATATAATAACCATTATTAATTTCTTATCTTGTTTTGAAATTCTGTATCTTTTTTTCTCTTTAAAATAAAAAAAAGCATGATATAATTTTGCATGTTCTCTCACTCCTCCTGAACTCTCTTTTTTCAGCAGACTGACAGATCTATTATTAAAGAATATCAATTCTAATATCGTCATTTCACAATGAAATGCAGGCTATTGATTTTTATTATTTCTTCCTTCATTATGCTTGACCTTTGTCCAAAGAAAGACAAAGAACTGTCCAACATCACAAGGAGAATAGGAGTAAGAGAAAAATCTCTAATGTTTGGAAATTCTATGCAAAAAATAAAAATAAAAATAAATATGGGTTAGCCAATATGTGGTAGTTAATAGGCAAATTCCTAGACTATACAACATAGCATTTAATTCAGATACAAGTAAAATATTACACAAAGGAAGCGGACTCATTTAAAAAAATTCAGACATATAGTTTTTCTATCCTATCCTAAAGCATATTTACAGCTGCTGGCAGACAAGTACAGGTAATTGCCTCCAGGTGTTTGCCTGCAGGAAGTCATTGAAATTCAGTGCTAGTAATGGCTGTTTTCTCAGCAGCAAAATCTAACCTGCAGGGACCTTGTAGGCATGGGTACATTTTAGAATAGTGATGCCAGGCTGAAAGGTCCTCAACCCACAATACCCAGTTTAACAAAGTACAGGTTAAACATAATGAAAAGGACATATTAATTAATTAGTAACAAAAATTTAAGGCTGAAATAATGTTCTCTGTCTTTTATAAAAAAATAATTGTTTTTATTTCTCTTGGGAAAGATATAAATTATAAGAATAATTATGCTTTTCTTAAAGGTCTGTTCTCACAGAAGCTCATGTTTGAAAATAATGTATTATTAAACAATACCCAGATCTTTTTTCCACTATGGGTAGATACTCTGGGACATTTAATTAAAGGTGGCAGATGAACCATTAGCCTTTAGCTCAGTTCTGCCCATCAGTAACAGTAAGTTTTTTTGAAAGGCATAAACCTACAAAGACAAGGATGGAGGCAACAGCAACAAAATTTTGAAGCTCGGAACAGATCTGAGAAAACTGAATCCTTAGCTAACTGCAGGAAAGCTGAGAAGTAGCTTGATTATTGTAGAAAATGTCAAATAAAGATGCAGGAATGGGCATTGCCCATGACTCTAGAAGTCCTGTGGCAGGTGGGGCTATGTAAGAAGCTCCTGTACCTTGGTATCTTCTTTCCTATATCATTTAAAGTTCAAGTATCCCCCACCAAGGAAAGCTCTGAGAGATTTATTTCTTTAAGATAGACATCGAGAGGATACAGTGCTAAAATCAGAAGGGTTGAACTTATATGCTAAGTGCTTAAACTCCCAGCACTTTTTGACATTTTCTAGTCTGGAGTATTGGGCACACACACACACACACACACACACATCAGGCAAGCCAGTACAAGTCTTCTCTAGGGAATCTCCGACCCACCTATGAGAAGGATCCTATGACTTTGATGACTGCAGAAAGAAAGTAAATCTAGGGCACCACATAGTGAAAAAACTACAGCGACCACAAAGTGGTCAATCCCCAAACTACCCACTATTCTACTGACCAGCTTTTACTGTGACAAAAACAAGACGTAATTTTAGGAAAAGAATGTGTTGGGGAAAAAGGGTTCCTAGATATTAAAAGTAAACTGTAGAAATGAAAAATATAATATGAAGAGTTGGGAGATAAATTAGAGGAAATCTCCCCCAAACAGAGCAAAACCCATAAAGTAATGAATAGAAGATAAGAGAATAAAGGAGATATCTAAGAGATCCAACACCTGTATGACAGCACTTTTATAAATAGTGACTTTAGAACACGGAGAAAAAAAATCATCAAAGTGATTATTTCCCCAAGTGAAACAGGAGTTTTTAGATCAAAATAAACAACAGGAAATCAATCCAACTCCAGAGATAATAAAAACCAACAGTAAGATATATCATTGTGAAGTTTCAGAACTCTGCGATAACAAACCTACACTTTGAGCTTCTAGAAAGAGACAATTCACAGGAAAAATCAGTGTTCAGAGTGGCATGAAATTTCTCAATAGCAATGATGGAAAGAAACTAGAAGAGACAATAAAGTTGATACGTTCAAAATGCTGTGGTAAAATTCTTTCCATTCTAGAATTCTCTTTCCAACCAAACTGTAAATTAAATATGAAACTAGAACACTCACATCTCAGATTTATGAAGTTAGGCCCTTCCCAAATTAGGGAATAAACTCAAAAAAGAGGAAGACATGGAAACCAAGAAATGGTTATCTCACATAGGAACAGGTGGAGGCAATCCCCAAAATGGTGAGAAAAGGATCTATGAAAACTGATGAATCAGACCTATGGTGTGATGGAAGAAAAGAGATCAAAATGCCTTACATACAAGTAAGCTATTTGATAAGACAAAATTATTACTTTATTGAGTGAATTTGAATGTAGCAAGTTTAAATTAATAAATATGTGGAAGCTCAAGGAAACACACAATTTTCTTCAGAAAAAAGCGAGAAAAAAAAAAGGAAAGGGAAACTAATCAAAGTATGTTACATGGCTTAGTCATGAATTGTGTTCAAAATAATGTCCCTGGTCATGATGAGAATGTACCTGTAAATGCTGACTACTGATCAGAGCAAAGTTACGCTCTACATGGGACACACAGGACAAAGGACAATATAACCATGCTGGAGACAGAGGGAGTGATCATGACAGAAAGCTAAAGCTTTCTGTTCTAGAGAACTCAATAGGTAATGTCTAAAGCTGAAAAGCCAAAATTGGAAATATTTTTGTCTTTCAGAGATACAAATGTAATTATTAAAGAAGTGGCTAAAAAGAATGGAAAAGATGTGCATTAGAGAGTGGGAACAGGAGAGCATGGAGGTGCTAAGAAATAGCTTTTCATAACACGCCTCACCGCCATCTAACCCTTTAAGCTTTAACTCACATCCTGAGTACAGGAGCAGTGGGGAGCACAGGTGTTGAGCGGTCTTCTACTCCGAAGGGATGCATCCGAGTTGAACTGGAGTGAAGAATGTATAGTTCCAGCAAAAGTGTTTAAAGTTGGGAGGAGTTACAACGAAACAAGAAATTTGCTCTTGGAGGACAGGAAGATTTTTCTGGATTCAAATAAGAAGAAAATGTGTAAATCAAAGTAGTATGCTCCGTGTTTGAAGACATTACAGGGTAAAATTCATAGAGATGGCAGCAGTCTTATAATGGGTACATACAATACAACGTACATTAGCACTTATAATTTTTCTAAAAAGATAAGTAGACTTTACTTTTTAGAGCTGTTTTAGGCCTAGAGAACTGCAGTTTATCACATGCTTTCTTTCTTCCAGCCCTCATTTTTCTCATTACTGACATTTTTGCTTCGGTGTGGCACAGTTGTTATAACTACTGTACCAATATTAATCAACACATTATTATTAACTAAGATCAATAGGGACTATCTGGGTTCACTGCATTCTGTACAGTTTTACAAAATTCACTGCTTTTAATCTATTATTTAATTGTATCATTTAAAAACTAAATGAGTTTTTTTAAATTTATAAGTTAAAGAGCACATTTCAAAGATTATATATTTAGATTTTGGGTTTGTGACACTGTTTGTAGCCAGGATTTCAAAACAATCACCAGAAGAATTTTTCATATTTATACTGCCTTTAGAAAATTTTCCATTTATCATATCTTACTATTCCATCAAAACATAACACAAGTCTTAAATTTTCATTTTTGCTGAAATGTAGTAAGGTCTGGGGAAATTAACTTTGGGGGCATAACAAAATTACATAGTACAGAACAAAAGGATACGTGAACCATTTGATTTTGTTTTCCAATTGATGGTTTGCAGTAAATGCAGGTGCAACATCAAGGATGTCACCTCTGATGAAAAGCACCATCTACATGTTGGCACTGAAAATTGGTGGAGGTTTATTGTGATCAGAAATATTATGTGGTTTTTACAACACCATCTCAAGTAGTCCAATGGGACAGGAAAGCATAGAGGAAACCATAATAAGAGAAAATATTAAAGAAAGCCTAAAAAGTTGCAGCTTGCACTTAAAATTTCATTAAAACAAAGCACTCAATCAGAAAACTTGTCAGTCTTTGATATGGAACCAACCAACCATAGATTCTTCAAACCAGCTTGAATTTTGGTGAACAAGTCCAACACTGTCACTTTACAGTAGGAGCTAATGCCCCCAGAGATGCCAACTTCAGCGGTAGAGAGTACCACTGACGCATATTTCTCACCCATACCCAAGACAAAGCGAAAACAAAACCAGACACAATAATCAATAGACTGTAGATCTCATTTCACTAGAAGCATTGTTTGTGCCTAACATTTGGGGTTGGGTGTTAAGTAATTAAGGGAGAGATGGAGGGGAGAGCTCTATGGTGTAAGAAGGTAAGAGTTATCTATTCTCTAGACTAAGATAGAAAATTTAAAAGTTAAATAATAGCAGACTTGAGAGATGGTTAATTACTGCTATAATCTGGGTCTGGTATGATCTCCAAAGACTCATGTGTTAAAGCTCTGTCCCTCACTTGGTGTTATTGTGAGGTTGTGGAACCTTTAAAAGGTGTGGCCTAAGGGAGGAAGTCAGGTCACTAGAGGCATGGTCTAAAAGAGGATTGTAGGACCCCAGAATCTTTCTCTTTCTCATCCTGTTTCTTGGCTGCCATGAGGTAAACAGCTTGCTCTGCTAGGTGCTCCTCACCATTATGTTCTATCTTGCTTCAGCCCCAAAAGCAACAGGGTCAATTTGCCATGGACTGAAACCTCCAGATTGTGAGCCAAACGAGCCTTTTCTCTTGATAAGCTGATTGTCTCAGGTATTTGTTATAGTAACAGAAAGCTGACTGACACAATTGCCTTAGAAAATGGTAATTTTATATTAACTTGCTCACACTCAAGATCTACTTGAATTGTTGTCAATGGAAGACACAATTCAAGTAGATCTTAAAGAATGGGTAGCGTGTAAACACATTTTCTAATTAGGTACTTGGTGATGACACAAAATTTAAAGGTTGGCGTTAAGTGTAATGGCAATGAGCAAAATAAAAATGTGGAAGGAAGGAAAGGACCAAACTGACTGCAAAAACAATGGGTGGGACCATTTAGCTGAAATGAAGGCCTCATTTAGAGAAGCAGCTGAAGAGAATAGTGGAAATGATCATGGAGATTACTGAGATTCAAGCACTATCAGCTAGAGAATGTGGACTTGCAGTTAGAGGAAAGTGACCTGATTTCTCAATAAGGGAGTTACATGATCAAAGCATTATTTTAGGAGATAATCATAATAGTGTGCCTGATGAAAAGAAGGCAGGCACAAGTTCTTTGCAAAGTTATGTCACAGTGAACAACTGCTTTCTTTCCCCAGACACCTGGAGATGTTAGCACATGGACACTGGAGTACTACTGGAGTAATCTAATCAAGCCATTTTATGAAATGCAGTATGGGATGTCCCTGCTTTTCATCTTTGCAGTCTTTTGAAGAATGAAGGAAGGATTGAAAAATGTATCACACGGGACCTGTTCAGATCTTCCAAATGACAGAGCAAAGCAAGGACTGTGGTTGAGAAAATGGGCAGGAGGATGTTGGTTAAGTAGGATGCAAAAAAAATGCTGCTAGAAACAATGTTAGAATTATGGGTGCTGAGTGGTTGAAGAGAAGTAATTCTGATTTTAATTAACTAGAGAATCTATTAGATTCAAGAAGTGGGTGTTTGGGGCAATACTAGAAAAGAAAATGGAATTTTATTCTTTTCATCCAAACGGTTCAAAGCGCTTGTAAATATTAATTGAAAAGTTATTATAAGTGAATTTTAAAGGACAGATGTCCAATTCACCATGTTCATATAACCTAAAATAATATTTTTCTAGGTTTAAGAATAAGCCATTCACTTTAAATCAAGAAGCAAAGAAGGGCCTGAGGTCTATGGTAGAGTACTCATCTAGAGTACACACATGGAAGGCACTGGGCTCCATCCCCAGCACAAGAAAAAAGAAAGAAGGAAAAGGAAAAGAAAGCAGAGCATTAAGATGGCTAGTAGTTAGAAGTATGGAGGTGAATGCTTGTTTAAAAAGAGAAACCAGGGCCCAGAGTATATAGTTCAGTGATAGAACCAGTGTGGCGGGTACCATCTAAGCATCAAAAAGAAACAATTTCAATCGTATAAGAGAAGAAAGAAGGGCGAACATACTGAAGAGACATAAAAAATAAAATAACGGAGCCCACAACAATGTCTGACACAAATCTGTATCAAAGATTTCTACTGGGAAGGCCCAAAGGTCAGTGGTAGAAGCTAGAAAGTCTGTGCAGTGGGAAGAAGGATCTGTGCCAGCAGGCTGAGTGATCTGCACTGGAGCCAGGAAGCGATGCTCAAGGTAAGGAGCAGAGCTCTCCCTAAAAGTATCACAATCACCCTCCAACAATAACAGCTTAGTTCATATCAGGAAAAGCAATGCGACAAGCTTCTCCAGGAGAATCAGCAGCACACTATCTTCCTCTCCAGTTCTCCCTCTTCTGCTGTTGGCAACAATCCTCAGGATTAATCCATTAGTTAATCCACCACCCACCTCTAGGAAATAGGTTATAATTATCACCAATTTGACAAATGAGAACACTATAAAATGACCATAAATACTTTAGCATATTAAACTTAGGTTGCTAATTATCAATGTATTTGAGTTAGAATTTCAAACTTTCTCTCTCTCTCTCTTCCTTTGACCTTCAGTCTAACCTAGCAGAATGATTTTTTTGAGTTAACTGCTATCTAACTAGTTGATTGTTTTACAATTGCTCAATATTGCCATATATTTAGATTACTAGAATAAAAAGCAAGCTTCATGGAGATTTTAATAGCAGAAAATCCATACTATTCCACATCTGCTAATATTTCTGCAGCCTCTCATAATTTCTCATTTAAATAGCACTAATCTTACTCTGGCTTTCTCTGAATTTGTAAGAAGAGACACAACTATTTTGTTGTGATTTATGATAAAATGGTACCTTGACCTTTTGGGAAATGAGTCATGGGCCACTGTCATAAAATAACACGTACGGAAACCTTTTTGAATAGTAATTGGTTTGGAATAAGCCTTTTTTAAAATTAGAAAACATGAGATTTCTTAAGAAATCTCATTAGAGAGTTGAATGAAACATGTGTGTTTGTTTTAATTGTGTCAAAATGGATACAGAATCATCAGTTTCTCAGAAGACTATATAACCAAAAGGAATGGCTATTGAGAGTACAAAAAGATTGTGGAAGAAAATTCATAAGACAAGAAGTCTCCTCCTCCAAATCCAGTAAAATAAAACTGAGCTTTAAGAAGTATTCCAATGGGAGAAAAAGCTACAGTTGGACAACGTCTGATTTATTTTTCTGGAACTCCCTTTATTTTGTTCCGGGGCATGGACTATGGAACTTTCTAAAAGAACATGGTTACGAAACTGTTGTGACCAGAGCTCAGGAGGGGAACTGTTTTGACTCTCTTGTTACTATGTGAGGGATGGAATTTTGCAACCAGAAGGTTCCACAGCAGTTGGGAACAACAGTTGTAGGAGTCGCAGGCAGAAGACAAATGTGTGTGTCCTGTTACTCTTGCTCTGAGCACTACATACCCTGACTGTGCCAGGATTTCCTGCTTGCATCAATATTTTTTATAATTACCAACTCTCATGTGTGTAATCCATTAATAAAAAAATGTTACAAATAATATCTGACTGTCTTTAGGTTAGACAGCCATCTGGCTAGCTGTGCACATGCACGCACAAACACAGAGCCCTACTCAGATGCCTTATTAGAACTCTTGTTCCATTTTCATTTATCTGCCACAAATCAAGCTCCACCCCCTCTTGAAGAGATTAAAATAGCTGAAAATTAAAAAGCATCTGAAACATGTTAAAGCATACCCTGAGCTATTCCTGCTGTTATTAGCAGCTGATGTTTGTCTTCCGCGTGCTTGCTTATTTCTCTCGTGAATTAACATAATGCTCATTTTCCTTAGCTTCTGCAAAGTCCAATTTGTCTCAACTTTTTCCAAGTTGGACTTTTACTCCTGAGTTCTTATATATTGATCCCTATTGACATTTTGGTGTAACAGGAACTACCACAAAATAATTGTCAATAAATTCAAAATTACATTCAAAGTTTATAGTCACAGGCATGCATGAACAGAAAATTAGACAAAGTAGTACAGAATAGTGCAACAGGGAATTTAGAAAAGGGGAAAACTGATGATTTGAATTGTTTGCCAGAAACAATTCAGTTGCAAAATTTGACTCAATGAGTAGACACCTGGGGAAAGTTTCTGAGCGGCTAGCAATTTATTTACAAAGTTGGAAACAAACGTAAGTTGGGTATTTGGTGAGGCTTGAGGAAATAAGAGTTGTTAGTGTGGGCGTCTAACCAAAGGGTGTATTCTCTTCAGGGCAGTAGGAGTATTTCCGAGTACTTGTTCATTCTTCTCCATTCCTAAAAATATGCTTGATCGTAACACTCTTTAACCCAACAATTATAACAACCCAGAAAGAAAAGGTAAGGAATATAGGTTGAATTAGTCAGGATCACTGGGACATAACTTTCTTACCCATCACTTTTTAACCCTTATTCTGCTTTTAAAAAATTTATGGCCACATACACCTTTTTATTTATTTATTTATTTTGTTTATGTGAAGTGCTCAAGTCACAAAATCTCTATCCAAATGCCCATGGAGGAAAATTTTCCTTTTGATCCAGGAATGAACATTAAGAGTAAACGAAAGGCAATGCACAATTGCCTGGTGAGAATTTGAGAGGTAATAACAAGAAAGGGGTTTGGGAACAGGAGTGAGAGGTAGGGGGAATGGACAGGGAGTTCTCCAGTCAAGCTCTGCTTTATTTACAGCACAGTAGCTCTGTCTACCAAAGATGACTTTTCATAGGAGATTGAAGAACTTTTACTCGAAGAGCAGAGCACACAGTATTTCAGAAGTTATTTAGGAGGAATTCTTCCTGGAAACAAAAGAGACTGGAATGAATCCCTTTTGGTCTTTTCCAAGCACCTGAGAAGCATGTTTTCTAGGTTGTCATGAACTCTATCACCGGTTTCATGTAGGAAGACTCCTGGTATTTACTAAAGACTGAAACATGTCCTGACCCTTAACCTCCAGTGTGACTATCTGGAAATAAGTGTTTTATTGAGTAATTAAGTCTCCAACCATGGTAGGGCATATCTCTAATCTGCAACCTCAGCTACTCTGGAGGCTGATGCAGGAGAATCCTAAATTTGAGGCCAGACTGAGTAATTTAGTGAGACTCTGTCTCATAAATAAATAGCTCTAGGGTTGTAGGTCAGTGGTAGAACATGTGGCTAGCCGGTAAGAGGCCCTGGGTTCAATCCCCAGGAATGAAAAAAAAAAAAAAGCTTTAAATGAAAACATAAGGTAGAGTCCTGATCCTAGAGGATGTATTGCCCTGTTAAAAGGAGACACTGTTTCCACATCGATGGATCAGGGATATGGTTGGGTTATCTCTGTAGACTGCCATCTGTCCCTTCTCAGTGTTCTGCAGGATGCTACTTGTAGACACTGCTTACCAGGAAAATTCTTTGGAGAACTGCATGCATCACTTGGGCAGTCACTTCTAGTCTTCTGTCCAGTGCTCAACAGGTAGTGTGCCAGATAAAACCCACTAACCCCTCATCCTTGCATTGAACTAAGTGTTTTTTAATGAAGTTGGAGACTGGGCTCTTTCTCATAATATCCTCTAAGATCAACACTGTTCACATTGCCATAGATGTGAGCTACATCCCTCTTCTTTAAGCATAGTTAAACTCAAATGCATTTTCTCATTTCCCTCCTTAAGCATCAAACTATCCCAGCATCTCCATTTTCATGACACAGTTACCGGGTTCTCAAAACCTGAAACTGCTGACTTTTAAAAAAATTCCTTTTAACTTGGCTCTACACATAAAAATACGTAGCATATTTTTATGGTTGGAATCTGTATGTCCCCCCAAAGCCTCATTCAGTTGTGGAGGCAGGTTTCGAGAGTTTGTGAATGAGTCATGGCCCAGTGCTGGGATCATAGGTGTGAGTGCTACACCCAAGTGGGTACATGCAATATAGGGGAGAGAAAGTGTCTTCTCTCTGTGCTCCCCTTTTTTGCTCTTGTTGCTTATGCTGTTTACCACCACCATGAACTGTTGCCCTCTGCCAGGTGCTACCCTGCCTTGGGGCTAGCTGATTATGTACTAAAACCTGCACAAATTGTGAGCTAAATAAACTTTTCCTTCCTTAATTTTGGGTGTCAGGCAATGAGAGAAAAGTAACGAAGACATAAAAAATCATAACCTGTTTTTCACAAAACATAACCCTTTAAGGCCCTGACTATTGGATTTCAATCATGGGTTTATCCCTTACTAGCTCTGCAAATGATGAAAAATTGCTTAGCATTTTTTTTTTTTTTTTGGTGGTACTGGGGATCAAACTCATGATCTCACAATTGCCAGGCAGGGGCTTATGCCACTGAGCTAAATCCCCAGCCCAATTGCTTAGCATTTTAGAAATGCTAGGTAATTGTAGTTTCTGTTGCTTCATGTGTGTAGGAGGCATATGGTGAGGACTATGTCAGATTACAAAGTAGGACCTAGTCGGTTGTTGATCACTACAATCACTGGTGTTATTACCAGGACTAGTACAAGTCCCACTGCAATGTGCAACCAGCTTCCATATCTATCTTAAATTCACCAGGGACAATAACTTTACTTAAAAAGACCACGCTTGGCCCAAGCCAAAATGGTTACCAACTGCGGTAGCATGTTTTCATCCCTTTTGAGTGGTCTGTCTTCTCTGTCTGCATAGTTCATTTCTACTACAGAATCTACCCTTCCCCACTTGCTGGGGAAGGTCTAGGTGTATCTCTCAGCACCCTGCAGGCTCCTCAAGCATCCTGGTGTCCCATATGTTTGAATTTTCTGCTGTAGGCAGAAAAGCCCTCACACACAGCTGGCCTGGTCTAACTTTCAGCTCTCTCTCAGCCTCTGTTCTCAGACCACTGCCAAGCCTGCAACTTGGCTTCCAAATCCCACCACGGATTCACCCGCCCGATGGAACTTTCTCTGATTTTCCTTTCCGGATGGAATTTTCTCTGATTTTCCCCACTCAACCAGAAACCTTTCAGTAATCGTGTAAATAACTCTTTATAACTTTAATTGGTTCTATTTATAAGCTTCTCCACTTATCTTTTTCCCTTTGGGTATCCCCCCCCCCGTGTTTATTCTGTCTCCATTAATTTGTAAACTCCCAGAGGGTAAGGCCTGAACGCAGGCTGGAGTTGTAAAATGGGTGTTAGGGTGGAGGGTGAATAGGAGATAGTACCATCCTTTTGTTGTTGTTTTATTACTAAGCTGTTACTGTTTTTGTTTTATACATGGTTCATTAATACCTTGTTACTGACGTCCTGACACTGGTAACTTAATATAAAATATATAACCCATTTGTCCTCGTGTCAAAATAAAGTAAAACCAACAATTACGAGTTTCCATAAGGAGCAGAAAGGTGTGGGCGCATGCAAATGTGTTATAACAAAGTTTATTGTCTTCAGAGGTACACTCTTGTGTCTTCTCAAGCAGCAAACACCATTTACTTACACGACGGACCTATGATGGGGGGTGACTCTGATTTTACAGGCCCCCTTCCCTGTGTCTAAAGAAAAGATGCTACATGACAGGACTCTCCAAGATCACTGCTAGGTGGAGCCTGCCTTTTAGTGCAGGTAAGAAAGGGGAGTGCAAACGTCTCTAGTTCACTGGGGATTTAGAGTGGGGATCCTTGCCCTGACCACCTGCTTCCCCGGCTTCCAGCTAAGCAGGACGGGACGTGAGTGTGTCACCCCGGGCGGGCTCGGAGCCCAAGGTATAAACCCACGCAGGAGGTCGCAGATAACATCAAAGCCCCAGGCTGGGACTGGGCAGAAGCAGCGGAGAGAACCAAGCGCCTCCCCCTAGCATTTCCTCTCACGCCCACTTCCAACCTAGGAGGCTTTTGGTTTCTGCTTTTGTTGTTTTTAAAATTAAAAAGTTAAAACCCAGGAAGCCATGGATCCGACTTTGGCGTTGCAGTTGGGTAAGTTTTTTTTTTTCTCTCTCTCTCTCTTTTTTTCCTGTCTCTCTCTCGGTTCTTTTGTCTGGCGCCTGGCTTGGGAAGAGCCCGGTGTGGGCAGTTGGCTGAGCGTGCGGGGAAGGTTTTGTCACCCGGTCGCCCCGAGAACTTGGAGGGGGAGGGGAAAGGGGAGGGAAAGCAAGAGGAGGAGGATGGGGGAGGATGGGGGAGGGACCCGCCGATGGACGGGAAAGCCCGGCGCGCGCAGGGCAGAGAGCAGGGCCGGGCGCCCTGACCCGGCGGCGGGAGGAAGCTCCGGATCTTCGCGTGGCGCTGGCGGCCGCGACCGCGGTGCCCAACCCGGCTAGGGGAGGAAGCCCGGCGCCGCGTGGGAAGCGGGGCTGGGGCCGGCGCGCGTGGACGTGGGCGCACCCCAGAGTGCTCGGCCGGGACGGCGGCGTGGCGCGGCGCGCCGGGTGGCCCCGAGCCGCTGTGCCCTGCAGAGAGAGAGCAGTCAGGATCTCTGATCGCTCCAGCTGCACCTTACCCTTGGCTCCGCGCCTCCGGAGCCGGGAGTCCACCAATCCGCCCATGCCGTGCCGTGCATTTGACGTAGGCTGATGTTGAATTTGCCCCACGCAGGCCCGAACAAGCTACTTTATAACCTGGCTGCGTTTTCCTTGCATTCCGATATCTGGGAGGTCAGAATTGTGGGCAGAGAAATTGCACTTAGAGAACTCAAAAACTTCACTAGCAGAGCTTTCTGAGTTGTACAGATGTCCAAGAAAAAGTTTAATATTGATTCGTTGCCCCAGAAAGCGAACTGGAAGGACAAAATTAATCTCTAATGATTCAAAGTTGCAGGTATACGAGGTTGAAAAGTCCACAGGTCGCTGGATCCGAAATAAACAATTTATGTTCGCACGTTTCTGTTGTGCTCAGCTATATAGTAAAAAAGCATTCATGCACTTAGCATATTTGACAAATTGAGTGACACACACTCAATTTATTACAAAGGTGGATTTCTCCGGATAGATTATTAGTTGTTTTCATGTTTAATTGAATGTTTATTTTCTCGATTCAAACAACCCAGTTAGGGAATTACATGACTTTTTTTTTTTTGTGATTGCAAACTTACCAGTTCATTTCCTGAGACAAATTGTATCACCCTAAAAACTGAAAGTTGCATTATTTCATTGAAAGGTTCACACTGTGTGCTAAACATTATTTTAAATTTGCTGCTGGATGAACTTGGTTCCTATATAACCAAACTGACTCTTTTGGTAGGCACATTTTCCCTTTTGTATGACATTATTTTTGGCTTCCAACTCGCCATTCCTGAGTATTCCATTTTTAATCATTCCTTTTCCAGGGCTTTTGAGTTATTCATAGTGAGCCAGAGGAAGGATTTCCTCAGGGGAATTTTGGGGTCAACACTAGCAGGAAAGACCTAGCCATCTTTGTGGAAGCCCAGGGGAACAAAACACTACAAGTTTGCACAGATGGCCAGCTGTCTGAGTGGGTGTAAGGGCGTTTAGCATTTTTATCCCTTAAAAGGCGAAAACGGTTTGGTGTGATAAAAATGTTTAATTTTTTTGCATCAGAATTTGTTTCACCTTATCCCTCCCCCACCTCCGAATTGCAGAAGGCCCATTGTTGCCTGCTTTTTTCAGGGGTGCGTGTGGACACTAAACCCCAAAGTGCTACCGTTCTTGAGGTCTAATCTCGAAAAGCACCTTCCTCCACCCGAGTGATGTCTTCCATAGGTTTCCACTGCCTGCTTCCTCTACTGCTTTCTAGCAGCCGAGGTCAAACTCTGGTCTGCAGCGGGGCTCTGGCTCTCCCCGCCCCCGCGTTCCCAGAGGCGCCTCCGCCGCCAGCCCCACCCCCAGTCCCCTCCTGAGTCCGCAGCCTGTCAGGCGGGCCGGCGAGGGTTAACTGCGCGCGCAGCTCCGGCCCTGGGAAGCACCCGCGGGCTGTGGCGCGGCCTCTGGAATAACCTTGGCTTTCCTGGCTCTTTTAATAGAACGTCCGCCGCCGCCCCGAAGCGGTTTCAGTTCAGGGTCTAGAACCTGTGCCCCGCTACCCTCCCGGCCGCCTCCGTCCCCCACCCCGCCAGGTTTCTCAAAGTTGTTTTTTAAAGTTAATGAGTTTCAAGTTTCACAATGATTTTGCCCTTCCCTCTCCGCGTTGCTGAGGAAACCCCCTCGGGGTCCCCCGCCGTCCCCTCCCTCGCTCACTCCCTCCCGAGCGCCTCCCCCGCCCCCCGCCGGCCGGGTGAGGGGCGGGGCTGGGAGACCCCATGACGTCACCGGGCCGGCCCACAGCTCGCTCAGCCGGCGAAGGCCGCTGAGGAGAAACTCCGGCCCCGCCCCTCGCGCGGCCAACCGCCCCCGACCGCGCGACCCGGCCGGGCCTCCCCGGGCCGCGTGACCGCTGGGCCCGCCCCGCCCCCTCCCGCCCGTCCCGGGGCGACTGCCCCCAGGCGGCGCGACCCCGCGCCCCCGCCCGCACTCCCTCCTCCCAGGCTGGGCCGCCGCTGCCGCCTCTCCCGCGCCCCTCCTGGCCCCGGCTCTGTCCCCGGCCCCAGCCCCGTCTCTCAGACGGCCGCGCGGGGCGGGGGCGGGGGCGGGGCGGGCGCCGTCACAGGTCCGCCCCGCCGGGGAGACCCGGGACACCCGCTCCTCGCGAGCGCCCGGCCGGGACGCCCCGCCCGCCCCTCGCTGGGGGCCGAGCTGGCGCCGCGCCCGCCCGCGCCGCCGGGGTCCCCCGCCCCGCCCCCTGCACCGCCCCTCCCGCCGCCGCGCCCGCCCGCCTGCCCGCGTCGCCACCCGCCAGCCCGCGGCCTCCCCGCCTCCCGCCCCCGGGGATCCCCTGCCGCCCCGCCCACCCGCGGGGAAGCCGGCGACCTTCGCCTCCCGCGGTCCCGAGACGCCCGGCGCCGGGAAGGTAAAGCCCGCGCCACCCGCGCCGCGCCCCGTGAGGCGCTCAGCGCCGGGCGCTGTGGGCGCCGTCGCCGGCCTGGGCGGCCGCGGCGGCTGCTGGGCGGCGGCGGGGAAGGCGCGGAGCCCGCCGCGGCGAGGCCGTGTGTGTGTCGAGGCTGTCAGGGGAAGGAGGGGTCGGAGCCCGGCCGCGCTCCGCCATCGGCAGCAGCGCCGCGCCCGGGCGGCTGCGGGGCCGCGCGCCGGGTGTCCTGGCTGCAGGTTGGGCGCGGGCGCTGCGGCGGCGGCGGCGACAGCGGGCGCGGCGGGGAGGGCGCGGGCGCGGGCGCGGCGCGGCGCAGCGCGGGCGGGAGGGGGCCAGACCCCCTCCCCGGGGCGGCGGGGGGCGGGGGGCGCGCGCGTGTGCGTGGCGCCGCCGACCTTGCAGGGGGTGGCTGCGCGCGGGCGCCACTCGCCACTTCGGGGCGCCCCGGTCGCGCGCGAACGGCCCGAGCTGCGGTGTTGCGAGCCGAGCAGGTACTAGCGACCCGGCGTTGCAGCCGCAGACGCAGTTGGTGCGAGAGGGTGGGGGGTGAGGGAGACCAGGCCTCGGCTGCCCAACCTCCCCGCTTTGTGGCTTGCTTTCCCTTTCGTTCTTTGCTCGGAGTGCCTGTTTACTCGCGGCCACCTGGGTAGTTTCTTTCCGGGTTGGCTGGGTTGGGAACGCGCCCTGCAGCTGCTGGGTAGGGGACGCGGGTTGAGGCGCGGGGCGGCCAGGGCTCGGGCCAGAGTTGCTGGCTGGGGAGAGGAGGGGGCGGTAGCCGAGCTGGAGGCGAGGTGGAATCTCGGGGCCGCCGCGCTAGCTCGCTCGCTCGCTCGCTCTCTCGCCTCATCTTGTCCTCCGTCGCCTCCTGCTCTCCGCATCCACTCCAGGCTGCTTCCTGAGCTGGCACTTCCATTGCCCCCTCCTTCTGGCATTGGAAGCGCTTTGTTCAGTGCAGCGTTGCAGAGGGGTTTTCCCAGGCTCCGCCCTCCACATTCATTCATGTTTTTCCTCCTTGCAACTGTCTTTACACTTTTTGATCGTGTCTTGCTTTTGCTTCATGTAGTATTTATTTCTTTCCCGTAAAAGAACGGTTTATCACTCGTCTTAGTCACCGTCTTAGCTGCCGTCTCTGAAAATACCCACTTCTCCCCATAAGGACTTCATCGTGGGATGGACAGCTAGGGACAGTGGGTAGGCAGGGAACGGGGTAGCAGAAAGCCGTTACAGATTGGGAATTTGCATATTTTACATTTATACTCCTGCTCGGGTGGGATAACATGATTAGATTACAAATCGGAGTTCATGATTTTAAAAACTTCGTGATATAGTGATCATTTAAAAGCTATAGCAAGGAATGGAGCTAAGTACACATACAGTTTATTTGGCTGTAAGGTCTTTAAATTCTCTGCCGAATCAGAACCTTCCAGGATCCCACAGTGGATGCTTCTTTAGTGAAAGGAGTTGGAGAACCTAATCTTTTTTTCAGCAGTGCTTGGTGAAATATACATAGTATTGGCCATAGTATTTTGTATTCTTAGTGCCGTTAAAAAATCGCGAGTATTTTTGTGCAGTACTGACATAGAGCTGTACGAGGATTGAAATACAGAGGATAGTTGTAGTCTTTTTATTTCTTGGGTAGAATGAAAGCATAAATTTCTAAAATATTAGGATATTAGGCACGTTCTTTTCTGTATAGGCTTTCTTAAAGACAACATTTCAGCGGTTTTGTGCACACGTAAAGCTACATTGTTTAATTTAGTCCTTATACCAACCTTCCGAGGTGGATAATATTCCTAGTTTTACAGTTGGGAAATTTGATCTTCAGAGACATTAAGTACCAGAATAAGGCCATACAGTATGGGATAACACCTGGTCTTGAATCTGGTCTGCTTTGACACCAAAGTATGAAGCCAGGCAGCCTTTTGGAAGAAACAAACAGAATCAACTCTCTGATAGTAAATGTTACCTTCTCTAAGGAAATAGGCACTGAGAAAAGCTCAGTCTCAGGTGTTAGTTACATTCTTCAGTTGCTCATCTTAAGCAAATCACTTAGCCTCCTTCAAAACTTTCCCCCCCCCCCCATAAAACAGTTATTGTTAAGGTTAAGTTAGATAATATGTAGAAAGTACAGGGCACTTACTAGGGGTTCTGAGTCCTTTTTTCTTGCCAAGTAATAGATACAGTGACAAGTTTTCACAAAAGCAATTTCTGTTCCATTTTTGTGTGTCTAGTGATTTAACATTGTTTCATATTTAGTGTCAGCATGGGTTTTGGTTATCAGCTTTATTGCAGGAAGTTAAAAGTAAAATTTTAGCCCTGGAATCCCTGAGAAAGAATCTTGTTGAAGAGAAGTGACTCATGGGGAACATATGTGGTTTGGTTTAAGATAATTGTCATCTTGGCATATTACATTTCAGATCACGTTTTAAAAATATATAGGTCAGGGCAGTCTAGGTTATGCTGCTGTAACAAATAATTCCCAAACCTCAGTGACTTAAAACAACAAAAGGCTGTTTCTTGTTTGTGCTCTGTGATCATGGTGAGTTAGTAGGAGTTCAACTCTGGAGGTACTGGTCATGTGTCAGCAGGGACAGAATTCTCTTGTGCATCTTGTTCTGATGAATGTTCTAGTTTATCTCTTCCACTCAGGTCATTAGCTAGAACTGGCCAAATGTTTCACTTTAACACAGAAGAAAGTGCAGTTCTACCTTAGTCTTGAAGGGGGAGGACTGTTTAATGGGGATCAGCCACATGTTAACTAAATGCTAAAATAAAATGATGGAGATGTGGCCCCACTTTTAAGAATGGACAGTTGAACTGTACACAGTGTAACCCTTTTGTAGCCTTATGTTTACCATTCCAGCTAATAAGGTTATTTTAAAATATAAAGTGAATTTTTCACTGGAAGAAATACAGTGATTTCTTTTTGGTGTTTTCTTAATGGAAAGGCTCAGATATTGACAAGACAACCTGTCTTGGATTTAATTAAAAGTTAGTAAGGTTTTGCCCAGCTTGGTTTCTTTTTGTTGAGTTAGGTTAATGGTGTACTAAGCTGTAAATTTTAAAGTGTATGTTTACTTATAAAGTAGTAAAGTATGCCTCTTGTTTTATTTATTTCCTTTTCAGCACATGGATTAATTGATACACATTGAGTTTATGGAGCCACCTTTTTGTGACCTGTTTGTCCTACAGTTTCTAAGAAGAAAAAGGAGCTCCTGAATCTAAGAAGATGCCTCGAACGAAACAGATTCATCCCAGAAATCTAAGAGGTAGGGCTCTGCATTCATTAGAAGTAAAGCTTATGATACATCCCACAATAAAATAAGTCTTTGGTGCCAGGAATGGGAGGTCATGAGATGCTGACCCTGCTTCGTGGCCAGCTCTTTCTCATTTGTTTCTACTTTCCCTGAACAGTTCCTGTTTCTTAGGAGATATTTAATAAGCCCTACCCATTTATGAGTGTTAAAAATTGAGATTATTTATTTACAGAACTTATTCAGATTGAGGAATCTGAAATGAATGGTGGATGTTCTTTAACACCTGGGTGAATTTTTTGTGTAGTTTTATGTTCCTCTTCTGTGTTTCTTTTGAGAATTCTTTCTGTACTATACTGTAAGGTACACTGGAGAGATAAAAAGTGAAGAGTTGCAGTTGAGTCATTTGCCCAGACCCTGTTTGCAGAACATGTTTTATGAGGAAGCATCAGATCAAAAATAGGCATACAGAGGTGGTGGGTAACTTGATAATAGAGGGTGTGCTTAGCATTCTTGAGGCCCTGGGTTCAATCTCCAGCACAGAGCAAAAACAGAACAAAACAAAACAAAATACATATACAACACATGTCATACAGATACCGAATAGGGAATTTTTTTTCTTAAGTGTAAAAAGATATTTTTATATTATAAAAGTAAGTATATCTTATTTTAAAAGATTTGCAGTATCCCAGTATATTTTATTTATATTTAACTTTAGTAGATAACAGTATAGAAGTGCAAAGCAAAGAATGGTTAAGGCAAATAATCCCAAAATTATTTTATGGGAATAAATTTTATTATTTTATGAACTTTCATGTGTCACATAGCAATAGGATCCCATTATGGGTAACTTTCATGGTTGTGTAAAGAGTATGCTTACAAAGCTCCATGCTTAACCTGCAACAGATTGAGGCATAGCCTGTTGCTCCTAGTCTGCAAAAGCCTGCAGCTTGTTATAGTACTGAATCGTGTAATTGGAACACAAAAGGAAGTATTAGTGTATCTAAACGTAGAAAAAGTAGAGTAAGAATATGACAGAAAAGATAAAAAATGGTGCACTTTTCTCACCATGAATGGAGCTTGCAGGACCGGAAGTTTCTCTGGGTGAGTCAGTGCAGGAGTGGGAGTGACTGTGAAGGCCCAGGGCATTGCTGAACACTACTGCAGGCTTCATAAACTCAAGATACACTGTGTTTATAAAAGTTCTTCCTTCAGTGACAAAGTAACCTTTTCTTATGTAATATTTTTACTGTATAACTTAAATAATTTTGATACTTGGCAGTCAGTTTAAAAAAATAAATTCTAAAGTTATACAAAAATTTATTTTCCTTCATATACTTATTCTGTAAGCATTTTTTAATCATAATTTGTTTGTCTTTTTAATCTTCATTTAAAAACGCACATATTGGCTTAGTCCTCCACAGGGTTATTATCAAGTCCCTGACTTTCTCCTTCAGACTGTCTCTCTGGAAGCTCCAGAGGGATAGTAACGTGTGTGGAGCTGTCATTCCAAGTGCCTTTTTCTGGAATGCCTTCTGCAGGACCTGCCTGAAGTTGTTTTGCAGTTACTTTTTTATTTTAAATAGGTAGAAGTGAATTCTAGTGATGTGTAGTATAGTAAATATAGAACCCAATAGCATAGTTATTAATATATTACTTACTAATGTACATTGTTGTATGTGTGTTCTTTTTACATGACCATGCAGTACTGTTTATATCAGCATCATTGCAAATGTGCATGATGCTTTGTTCTAGGACACTGGTAGTGAACCTATAGCATGTGCCTTCTACCCAAATGTTTGTTCTCCTTGAAAGCTCTAAAAGGTTTGCCATCACTCTTCTAGGGTGTTATTAGGTGATAAGAGCTTTAAAGTTCTACGGTAATTCAGTGAGATCCCTGTGGGTTATGTGGTCTGCTGTTGGCTGAAATGTTATGCAGTGTATGATTGTATTATCATAACTGAAAAAAAATACTTTATGTGCATACATACAAGAAATGGCATAGAAAGCAAATAGACTAATTGAAAATTAGTCCTTGAGAAATAAATTTGGCCAATTACCATAAGGTGGTATTTGAAAATGTGACAAAATTTCTTGGCCTCCTTCACTCTGTAAACCAATACTTGTTTTCTACCTAAAAACTTACAGAACTCTGTTAGTATAGGTAGATGCTTTGGACCCAAGTTCAACTTGATTATAGTACCAGCATTTAATGAGGCAGGGATTTGGTTGGAGAATATTAAGTGTAGTATATAAAATCTTGACCTTTTGGGGTCATATAGAAAATACTGAAAACTGAATGTATGTTTGCCTGGCTGCCTTACTTAGGATCTGAACTTTCTAAAGCAGGGACTTTGTCTCATTTACTACTGGGAGGCAAGGTGTCACTGAGGTAGGGCTTTGGAGCACTGAGTCCTGTTTTTAGGGTTTACTTGTCCAGAGACTATGCTGTGCTGCAGTTTGTACAGAGACAGTGTAGAAGCTGATAGCTGCCCTGGTCAGGTAATGGGAGGCCAGGTATTTGTTTAAGAAATGAATATACACGGGTCAAGGCTCTGAAGTGGTTTGCTTTCCCTGTGACCCTCTGCTTTGACATCTCTCATACAACTAGATATGAGGAAGGGGAGGAGATTGGTACTCCAGGATTCATAGCCCAAATCCTCACACGGCATCTGCTGTGGGCAGAGGTCGCCTTCCTCTAGGTCTCCATGGAAAAGAGTCTGTGAAGGATGACTGCCTTGTAGTCATTGAGTCAATATTTTAAGAGTGAAACCTTAGAATAATCTTCAAGTTATGTATATTAATCTTCCAAAACAGTTTTAACTCTTAAAATATCTTTCTTCAATTTATTATTGATTCTTCAGCTGTGGTGGGTATGTCCCTGTGGATGTGCAGAGCCACAAAATACCATGTGTTTTTCTGCACTGGGAATTTTATTTGGGGAAAAGCATGTATGTGCCAGTGTGAGTGTACATGTGTGTATCTGTGTACATGTGTGTATCCATGTGCAGGTGTTAATGCATTAGGTAAGTGTGAGAAAAACAACACCAAGATTTATCATGGGTAAATCTACAGGATTTGCATGAGTTTTAAAATTGAGCACAGGTTTTGATCTTCCAAAGAGCAGGAGTTTTCTTCTGTATTCTTAGATGACTTCTAGTAGGAAAGTATGAGAATTGGCATATTCAGGGTAGGAAGTAAATTTGGGGTGTGCTAGGACTGACTTAGACCTGATAGGTAATGTATCTACTTTGTAGGACTCTAGTGTGGTGAAGTTCTGCCTCTTACCCTTGGCCAAATGGTTAACCCAGACAGCACCTTTGTCTTTGCTCCCTGTGTCCATTCACACAGCATGGGTGTCGAGTTCTAAGAACAGTCTGTCCTTAGTGAAATCAAAGAGGAATTTCAGAAAGGCAGGAGAGAAACACATAATGAAGAAAAGCTTTCTGTGTTGTCCTCGGTTACCTGAAGAAAGGTCTCTAGTCTTTGTGTGTCAAACATCCACTCCTAAACTCCCACTAGTGCTCTTGGTGAAGTAACTTAGAGTGGCTCCATCTTACCCAGCAGTCCTTTTTTACCGATGGCTCTTCTTGGGAAGGGTGGTCTCCTGGGCCTTCCTGGGTCTTTGCCTGGACCTTGGGTAACATGGAATGGAGAAACCATTTGACTTACAGGGGGATTCTGTGCCACTTCTACCAGCTTAAAGGGCTATTTTTTTTGTTGTTGCTGCTTTTTTTTTTTTTTGAGACAAGGTCTCCCTGTGTAATTCAGGCCTGTCTTGAACTCACTATTGAGCCCAGGGTATCTCTGAAATCACAGCAGTTGTCCTGCTTCAGCCTCCTCAGTGCTGGGATTGCAAGTGTGCAGTACCACTGCCAGCTAAAGGGCTCTTTTTAGTGTGTGATGCCAGGCATTATTATGTATATGTCTCAAATCTTTGGGGAAAAAAGATGAGGTTTTATGCAGTTTGTTGTATTTGGGCCTAGGATTCTAAAGCTTCATCTGCTTTAAAATTGGAAGTCAGTGTGGAAAATACTATTAACCTTTTGTGAAGCACATTTTGAGAACTTGGTGAAGTTGTTTTTCATTTTTATTGGATAAGTGCACTTGGCTTTGAATATATCTCAAAAAATGAGCACTTTTTCCCAGAGTGATTAAATCATTAAATCATGGCTGCCACTGACACCACGGGGTCTGTGGGACCCCCCTACCCCCCATCATATAGGGATGAAGTACAGGGTTCGGATTTGGCTAAGAAAACAGGACACAGTTTGGCCCCCTTGTATTTTTCTGTATCTTTGAATAGTCATTTGCCATTTCAGGAGTCTACATGCAAAGCACAGCATTTCTGTGCTTTGCTTCTTTCCAGAAGGCACCTCTTGCTCCTGGCCATTTCTGTTCTGTTTTCTTAGGTTATATGCAACTGTCTCTGTCAAAGAGTTTACCTCTTTATGTTTTTCCCCCTTCTACCCTTTATCTTCTCCCTTTGTGAAAATCTCCTGCCCCTTTACAAACATATGGGCCCCTGTTGCTGTGTCTATGTGTGTCTTATTGTGCTTATGATTTTACTTCCTGATCTTCATGGATCTCTCATAAAGCTGGACTTTAAATATGTTAGAGACTGTTTTGGTTATCTGTATCCAACAGAGGACTATTAGGATGTGTTAACTTTTTACCATTTCGGAAGGTTAAGATGATTTGTTGTCATGTAATCTATGTTTTTGAACCTCAAGTAGGAAATGCTTCTTTTGATATCTGGTAGTCTCTGATTAAGAAACTGATGAAAAAGAAATTTAATTGCCTGGGCAGAAAAATCAAGTGATTGCTATCACTTTAGGTTGAAAATGAAGTTTTACCATAGAATTCTTGAAAGTATCTCTTCGGTCCATTAATGGGTATGAAGTGGAGTTTGGCTTCAGCCTGTGCATGACCTGCTCGCTGGTCTTGGGAAAGCCTGGAAGGTTAGTTTCTTTGGCTGTGAAATGCAGGTAATGTGTGAAGCCTAGATAATATGGCAGCTGACAAAGGGAAACACTCACACAGAGAAACTTTCTGAAAACACTGGTTTATGTCAATCTCATAGGTTTTGTGTGCTTCATAAACACAGCAGAGGAACACCCACATAAAATTAAAAGCTTCTGTTGCATTTTATGCTACACAAGAAGGCTGCACCTTGCTCATTGTTGGTTACTTACACATTCCAGTGTTGTCCTGACTGTTCAGGGATTGGGGATGTGGAGTTGAGAGGTTAGTGCAGAAAAGAGATTGAGAGAGAAAATTTTTTCTCAGGGTGCTACTCCCTCCATTCTTCCACTTAAACTCATTCAAACCTTGTCTTGTTTTTTGACAGTGTTAAATGAAGTTTAACAGAATATTTGTCATTCTCCATCTAGATCTCAGAAAACTGTGAGGTCTTATTATATTGAACCACTGTAAAATGTGTTGACATCATGGTTCAAGTGGATTTAAGTGAAGTTCTGGTTTTGGGTTCTGAGATGGGTACCATCTCCTAGTACCTGTTTAATTCCTGTTTGAAATAAGAAACCCATTTAGTTTTTAGTATTCGTTTAAGATGAGTGTTGTTGTTTGCTATCAATTTGTGGGCCTACTGTAGTCCTCGTTTTATAAACTCTCCTACCATGAATACCATCTTATGTTTGGTGGTTAACATAGGCATTGTCTTGTTGAGTTTATGAAGCAGAATGTGTTTAATTTTCTTGATTATCGTGTGGTATTCTAGCTCTTGATACATTTTTAACATTTGAATGTTAGGTCAGTAGCAGTGCTGACAGGCTCATAATTTGGATGAAAAGCTAGAAATCTTATAAGGAAAACAATTCCACAGCTTATTTTAAAAAAAAAAGAGGAAGAAGAACTATATGTGACTAGCTAGAAAGGAAATAAGAAATGGTTTTAAAACAGTAATAATTTAAAAATAGTTTTTTTGCTTATTCACAAGCACTAGGAACTAATATTACTTAGTTCGAATGTGATAGACATGAGAATAGATTTAGTATGGCAAACCTATCTGTTTTTTGGAAGATAATTATTTTTCAGCTCATGTTGAGAGCTTATTTGATGCATTTTGAATGCTTATTAACATTAGCCAAATGCTTTTTTCATTTTGAAAGCAAATATATAATGTAATAGGATGATTAACCAGAGTAATGGTTTTATTTTAGAACATCTTTGTACAAAGTATGTTCTAATGAGGTATAATTTTATCTTATGTAGAATAGAAAAATACATAATGTGCATAAAATCTCCTATCATATACAAACTTTTTTTTTTAGCTCTACATTTAGAATGCAGCAGTTTGAAGAAGTCTGGGCTCAAGTTGCTTTTTATATTATGTAGAACAATAGTTTATGATAAATTGATTTATTTTTAATTCACATTTAATACTTTTAATACATAAGTAGTCTTTTGGATATTAATTAGTGATATTCTACATACTAATAATTGCCAATTATATAAGATACATGGTGTTACTGTTAGCCATTGTTCAGTAAACACCAAAACCTATGATCAGTAGGGCCCTTCTCAGAACTTTTTGACAGAAGTCGTTTTTCTTAAAAAAGATATTGGGACTTTAAGCTTTTTTAGGCGTATGTTTTAGTTCAGGGTTCCATTAGTTTTGACCTTTTTTTAACCTTTGAAAACTTTAAAAATGAGAAGTTTTGAGAAATATTTTTCCCTTTTTCAACCTTAAGACATTTTTAGAAATTCTCCATGATGAATTTCATTTTAGGAGGTATTCTAAGACTGGTGCTCTCCAGAAGTATTCAGAAAATATTGCTGGGATTGTATCTTAGTGATACAGCACTTGCCTAATGTGTAAAGATATGGGTGCCATCCCCAGGTACTAAAAAAAAAGTCAAAAAATGTAAAGTTTTATATAAAATGTAAATAGTTGGCTACTGTTTAACTAGCATCACCATGTAATTAGCACAGAAATTCCTAAGCAGGGTAGTCTCAAGTTATACCTATTTAATTGATACAAAGCCTGATTTTCATGGTGGTTAGGTGTATCTGTTTCTAAATGACTGCCATTTACTCTCCAAATCTTTTCAACTTGCTAGTGAAGGGAAAGATTAGATATGCATATAACTGCCTAATAGTAAATACGAGTGCCCCATCTTTCTATATACAGTAAGATTGCTGCGGATTGAATGACAGGGGAACCAAGAGCTGCTGCTCTAACTTGTGAGTCTACTGCCTGCCAGGTGCTCTAAGGGAATTCACGTTTGGTGCAGAAGGAGTCCCACAGGTCATGGTTCTGATGTGGAGGCAGGGCCTTCAATGTTGGGTTAGTCTTGCTAGAAACATTTCAGATTTTATTGATCTTCTGATTCCAAGGTTGGTTGTTTTCACTCAGAAGGCCTGACTTCTTGTTGAGCCAGCTGTCTTGCCAGACAGAATACTCTTCCCTTTCTAATTGTGCTATCTTCATTGGTTACCACTATGTTGAACTCAAAATGATAAAGAAATACAACAACTAGTATCTGACACTGTATGTCAGACTACCTGGGACACCTTGTAAGCGATCCTTCAGCAGGAGAGCGGTGTTTAAGGGAGTGCTTTCTGAAGGTGAACCTTAAGAGGAACTTCTACCCCTTGAGATTAGAGGCCTGGGGTTTGGGCATGGAACAAGTGTGATATTTGCTATCAGCACACATCAGGCATTAGACTTTGTGCTTAAATAGGTGGGAACAAAGTTGTACTTCTGGTCTATCCGAATTCTGGTCTATCAGTATTCTCTACTATACTTGCTCTGTTATCCTAGTGATTATTTCTGTAGCTTTGGGGTAGTGGGAGGGGAATAGGTAGAGAAAATCACATTTTTTGTGTTCAGGTTGCTTTGCATGATTTTGCTTGTTTTAATACTTTTTGTATAAGAATAGATTCAGTTGAGTTTGTAGTAACTGAGTACTTGTAGGAATATTTTTGAAGGCAATTCAGTGTGTCGCCACAGACATACTGAATCATTAGCCTCTTTATTTTGGTATATATCAATGTGAGTACGAGGCTCAAAAACAACATGAGAATCAGTAACTGTTTATGTGTTTGCTTTCTCAGCAACAGGCAGGGCCTTTGATGATAGTGGAATGTGTTGGAAACAGGGCCATGATGGCTGTCCTTCCTCAAAAGCCTCTGGACTTTTCATGACCCTGCTTCACATGTTGAACTTATTGTAAAATTCAGTAGCCCTGTACCCATCTTCAAGAAAATTTATAGTTGAGGACATAGAGACCAAAAGGGCTTAATACTTGAAAGTCAAGATAGCTGTACAAATATTTGACCAGTGGAGATACAAGTAAGTATTCAGCTACCATATAGAAGGACATGTATGACTATATAGCTTGGTGATTGAAAGCCTTTTTGGCCTGCTGGATGCTGATAGTGTGAGTTGATCTGCTATAGTTTGATGCGATAAATGCCAGATGAGTGACGAATTACATGTTCAGCATTCATGTTGCATCTTGGAAGAGCTACAGTTGGCATTAAGCTTGTATTTTGTGATATACTCTTTCACAGAAAAAGTACCTTTTTTAGTCTTTTGACAGTAATTTACTTCCTTAGGCATGCTACTCTGCAGTGTATGCTTTTACTGTGATACAATGTATATGTATGTAATAAAACCTACCCAATGTAAGTGCAGTTCAGTGATAATAGTTGTACAGGCTGCAATAGTGTCTGGCAAGCTTTACCACAATTCCATTTTAGAGCATGCGTGCCATCCCCCAAATTGCCTTGAGCCTGTTTGCAGTTGGTCCACACTAGCATTCTCAGCAACTGCTGATCTGCTTCCCTGGCTCTTCACCATTGCCTTTTATAGACATTTAGTGTAGAATTATACAATGTATAGTTTTTACATTTAACTTTCTATCTAGTATAGTATGTTTAATATTTGTCTGCATTGAAATGTATCATGATTTTTGTTATCTTTTATAGCTAAGTAATATTTTTTATATCAATATTGTGCCACATTTATTTGTCAGTTTGGATTGAGCTAGTAGTATGAATAGTCTTGCCAGTCTCTTTTAAGTCTGCAGTCAGGTGGAATTCTCTGAAATCTCAGGTCTCGTGGTACCTGCTGATTTTGTAGACTCTGGCTGGTTAGAGTTTCTGTTTGGTATGTTTTTCTGTCCTTTTACTTTGAAGTTTTCATTTATGTGGATCTACAGTATGTCATCGTAGAACAGCATGTTTTTGCCATTGCTTTTTCATACAATCTGACAGTCTCTTTTTTTGGGTGGCTATAATATAATTAGTATTGCATTTGAGTCTGCCATTTTGCTGTTTTTCTCCATTCGCTTCATACTTTTTGTTCCTGTCTGCCTCCTTCATTGGCATCTTTTACGTTCATTTTTTAAGATATATTTTTAATTTCTTTGGTCTTTTTTATTTACCCTACTTTTCAATAGTTTGTGATTGCTTTGGAGATTGCTTTGGAGTGTGCATCTTAATATATGACTATCTTCAGAATACTGACTGAACTTGAGTAAAATACTGAAACTTTGCTTGAGGCCTACCTTTTTCTCTTCTTTTATGCCGCTACTATTTATGTTTGATTCCTATGTCATAAAGGTATGTATGGAGTGTTAAACTGCTTTCTGTAACCTTATTTTTAATAATTTAAAAGAAAAAGTGAGAAAAATATTTAATAAGAATCTTATAACTACCTACATACTGATCATTTCTGACACTTTTCTCTTCTTCCTGCAAAATAAAGTTGTCATCCTGTGCCATTTGTCTTCAATTGGAAGGATTTATATAGCCTTTATTATAAGGCAGGTCTTCTTATGGTCAAAGTGTCCTATTAGTTCATGGAATATCTTGACTTTTTCTTCAGTTTTGAAAGATTTTGCTGTTGTTTTTCTGTTCTCTGATCATTCTACTGTCCTCTAGCCCCTTATTTCTGGTGACAAGTCACTTGTTTACTGGGTTGTTTTTTTTTTTTTTTTTTCCTCTTCCATTTGTGAAATGAATGTTACTTTACATGGTGATTTTATGTTTATTTCCTCCTTAGCTTTCAGCAGATTAAGTATGATGTATTAGGTGTGGATCTCTTTGTGCTTATCTCATTGGGAGTTTTCTTGAATTTTTTGAATACCTAGATTATTGTTTCTGTTTCCATCAAATTTGAGAAAATGTTGGCTATCATTTATCCAAGTTTTTTTTTCTCTCTCTTGTCTTTCTCCCCTCACAGACACAGTCATTGCTTGCTATCTGAGGACTGGTTCCAGGACCCCTTCAAGTACCTGGATCTACCAATGTTCAAATTCTTTATGAAAAATGATGTACCTACACACATCCTCTCATGTACTTCATTATAATACTTAGTATAGTATGAATGCTATGTAAATAGTTATTACACTGTAATTAGGGAATAAGAAGGAAAACCGGCACGTGTACAGTATTGGTGCACTTTTTTAAAAAAATATTTTTCATCTGTGGTTGACTATGGATGCAGAGGGCTTACTGGATGTTGGTATGTTTGTTGTGTCTCTGGTCTCATCTACCTCTTTTCTTGTTATTCCTCAGATTGGAAAATTTCTGTTGAGTTGTCTTCAAGTGTGCTGATTTTTGTGCTGACTCAAATTTGATGTTGAGCTCGTCTAGTAGATTTTTTACTTCATTTGTGTTTTAGATCCAGACTTTTTTTTTATGATTTCAATCTCTTATTTATTATAACAATCATACTTTACTAATTGTTTAAGCATGCTTTCACTTAGGGTTTTGAACATACACATTCATATAACAGCTGCTTTGAAGGTTTGATCTTTTAAATGCAGCAGCCAGAGACAATTTCTGTATTTTACTTTTTCTCTTGTTAGTCTGAGTTATGTTTTGTTTCTCTTCATATTTCCAGGTTTGTTGTTTAATACTCAGCATTTCAGAGAATGGATTATAGCAACTTCTGATTCCTTTTCCCTGATGGGTTGTCATCTCTTGTTTTATTTGTTTCATAACTTGTCCAGACCCAAACTATGAAGGCTGTGTCTTCCACATTGCATGGCTGCTGATGTCTCCACTCAAGTTTGTCTTTTGGTTGTTTTTGTTTTCTTTTTTTACTTAAAGCCTAGCTTCGAAGGGTCAGGCTGTATAGTTTTGTGTTTGCCCAAAGGCTGGTCAAAGATCCATTGTGAGTCAATAAAGCCTTCAGCCGTCACTGGTGATGTGAACAAGGCCCGGTGCATTTCCAAGTTACAGGCAGTTCTGATATCTGCCTTGGCTTTGATGCTCACCCACCTGTTCCCTTGCATCATCTTTGTACATGTCCATACAGGCTGTATTGGCAAGGGATGCACAGGTGGCTTGAACTCACTCTAGTGTGTGGTCAGGCAATGTTATGTGGGGGCAGTTTGCTGATGGAATTGCCATGTAACTGTGCTTCCAGATCTAGCAGACCTGCCCTGGCAATGGTGGTGAAGGTGCTGGTTTCACAGTTGTCTCTCTTGATTGAACTATGTCCTTTTGTGAACTGGAGCCAGGGCCAGAAAGAGCCTTGGGGAAGAAGGGCATAGGCTTCTGCTGTTACGGTGTTACCTGAAGTTCAGTCCTTTCCATGAAGAAACACTCAGTTTGTGGAAGGCTAAGCCAGTGTCTGGAGTACAGACAGGGTTGTTCATGACAATTTTGTTTGGATTTGTGGTTGTGGCTTAGGAAGAGGGTTTGTGAATTTTCTTTGTCCTTGCTGTCCTTGCCCATGACTGTGTACTCAGTATCCTTCTGTGCTGGACATTTTCCTGGACCCTGAGAACATCAAAGTGCACGATATATTTTAACGTATTTTTTACTAATGTCTACTTGTAGAGACCCATGAGGGTGGCAGAAAATCTAGATGCTGTTTAAAAGATATAAATGAAATAATTGTTCCTTTAAGATATTATTACAGGCTTTATTGATACCTAAAACCCATATTACTTGTACAAATACAGTCTTAACACATTGATACATTTTATGTCTTGGCATCTATCACCAGAAGTGTGGTGGAGTTGAAAAAAAAGAAAGAAGCAAGGCTTTGGTTTGGAGTTGTTGGATTGGAATTGGATCCTTCCTCTGTTTACTATGTCTGTGGTCACCGTGATGTTACTTAATCTTTCTGAGCCTGTTTTTTACACCTTAAACTGGGACACTAATATTGATTGTATATGTATTTAAAGATTAAATGTAACATTGGTAAAAGATCTGGCACTCAGTAGGTATTGTCCCAGTCCTTGCAATCTCTGCAGATTGGTTCCTGGACTCCTGCACATACTTGAATCTGCATTTTGTAATATTTGCATATAGAGAGAGTATTTGTGCATAACCTATGCACATCCTCCTATATGCTTTAGCTCATACATTGAAAGTGCTGTGTAAGTAATTACTATACTGTATTATTGAGGGAAGCGTGACAAGGAAAAAAATCCACACATGTCAGTACAGATGCAACTTTTTTTTCAAATATTTTCATTTCATGATTGGTTGACATTGGAGACTGAACCCACTAACACAGCCAGCCCACACTGTGTGTAAATTGAGTATGTCTGCTCAACAAGTTTGTGGTTGGAGAGTTCTGTAACTGTTTTTTTTTTTTTTTAACCACTAGATTTAGCTCCTTGTTGCTTTACCCCTGGTTTGTTCCTAAGTTGTCTCTCTTGTATTTGTGTAGAGTAGTTTTGCTATTCTATGCGATAATTGAAACCTATAGTACATTTTTTTCTGAGAGTATATTTTGGCTAAATACTCTTTCCAGGTACTCAGATTTCTCCATGTTTCCAGGTCTTCTTCAAAGTCTAAACTTTATGTGCATGTAAGAAGGCTCTGCTTAAACTCTGTTCTATAATAGTTCAGTTATATGAAGTAAGTGGTAACTTGGATTGTATCGGAACTTAATGGCATCTTTATCTTTTGGGGAAGGTTATGATTGGACTATTATGGCATATCCACACCTTCTTTATGATAGCTGTATATTTATATAATTCTTAGAACTGAGAAGTTAATAATTCTTATTTTACCTAGCTGTCGCAGAATACCTTATCTATAATATCTTATCATGATTGTAAATAATTTTTCATATTAAATATCTAGACACTGCCTCTTGCTTGGAAGCCTTTTAATTCTCTCCTGAAGAATGTATTTGTTGCAAGTGTGTTAATGGAGAGAGATTTTTGAGAATGAAGTATTTGGATAGGTATGCATTTCACAGTATAGACATTGTGGGGGTGGGGAAAGAGACGATTGGGACTCTCAACCCATTTGCCTGAAAGTGAATTTGGCAACCCCTGGGTGAAGAGTGGAGGAATCAGCAGATGTTTGTAGGCCTTCATCTCATACTTGGAGTCTCAAATGTGTGCTGTATAAATGAAGTCCAATTTAAAAGCTCACATCCCCCAGTAATGTCCTTGATACAGCCAGAGTGCTGTAGGTATAAAGTGGGTTTCTTACATGTTAAAAGGCCTTTTAGCACCTGTATTTGTTGCAGCTGTGAGGGCTTTGGAGCCACTAAAACTGTCAGGAGAGATTCAGATTGGAGGCAGTGGTTCCTGATTCCATGAAGGAGCTACTATCCCCAACCCCAAGAAATTGCCTTACTTTCCGTGTCCAAGTTAAATTATTCTCCAAGTCCCAGTCTTAAAATCTGTGTAAATGCTTCTAATTTCTCCTTATTGTGGGCTCCCCCCCACCCCCCCCCAAAAAAAAAACAACAACCCGGAAATAGAAATTTAGTAGCTGAGAGATTTGGTTAAGGAGAGTGGCTTGTGGTATATAGCTTTTTAGCTTGAGAGTTGGACTGGGCTACAGGATGCTGCATGTGGCATTCTGACCTTATGTGCCTTGGAAACAGCCTGGAAGTGCAGGACATCCATAAATAAAATCTCCAAATAGAAAAAATCATGGGTAAACTTGGAGCAGAGAACATGTTAGATTTGAGAAAAAAAAAGTATTTGTATGAGTCGAATACTTAGTACTGATGTATGAAGAGCTACTGACACCTCATGGATATGGATATTATTATTTTTGTTACAGAAAATATGTATGTATGTGTATTAGAGCCTATATATGGGTAAATATATACATGTATGTATAATGTTGGCCCAAATAGATCTGTGAGTGTAACCAGTGAGAATCACAGCTGTTCACTATATTCCTGAGTTACTTGAAAAATAAAGTTAGAGTATTTCTGTTCAGGAAAGCCATAGATTATTAATCTTTTTAAAAGTATCCTAGTTTGTTTTATAGAATTCTTGTGGTAAGATTTCTTGTAAGTAAATTCAAGTAGCATTTAAATAATCTATGATCTTTTCAAATTTACATGTATTATTGTTTCAGAAAAAAATTGCAGTCACACTTTTTAAAATGAGACAAAACATTTCAGGGGACAGGTATATCTAGATAAATCTAAGTAAATTCTTCAGTGAAAAAATTGCACTGAATATAGTGTACTGTCCATGTAGCCCTCCTTTTGTGGAGCTATATGAACATCTGCAAGTTGTTTCCAGAATCTATTTGTAAAATGAATCTTTTTTTCTGACACTTAGATTTGTTTGTTCCTACTTGACATAAAAAATACACCTGTCATTATGTAAAGACCAAGGATTGCCTTTTCTGGTTGGAATGTTGGGTCAGCTCAGCTGAGGTACCACTGGTGTATTTGTCTTCATGTGGCATGCCGAAGGGAATGCAGTGCATGCTTTTCATTTTGGTGGTTAGTGACATGTATGTACATCCAGAATGCTTCAGACCAGAAATGTTTCGGATCAGGCTTTCTTTTCCTTTTTTTAAATTTTGTTTTGTTCTGGTACTAGAGATTGAACTCATAACCTCAAGCTTGCCGAGCAGGCACTTATTATGCCGCTGAGCTAAATCCCTGGCCCAGATCAGGTTTTCTTGGATTTTGGAGTAGTTACATATAGTCAACTCCAACCTGTGTCAGAGGCATTTGTCTTTTATTTCTGTGCCATTTCACTTTACTTTACAGTTTCTTTCATTAAATGTTTACCAATCACCTTTGATTGAAACCATGCCATTTATCAGAGATTGTGACTTAAAGGAATAATTTGGGTGTTGTTTCAAAACCCCAAAACAATCATATAGAAACCTGTGGTAAACAAGCCTGTATTTGAACTTAAGTTGAAGGAGTGCAACTTCATTGTTACTGATAACGCTTATGTTTTGCTACTGGTCATACTCTCACTATGTTCACTTCTAGGAGGTCTCTAAATTTCCTTTGTTAAATTGGTGTCAAGTTAGTTAGAAGTCTATGATGTCCTGGAAGAGGCTTAAAGTAGGAGTGTGCATTCAGGATTCTTGATTGCAAAGAGCAGAAGCAGGCCTTTGAAGTCAGAGGAGTTCATTGGAAACAATATTGGGGTGCTGGCATAGTTACCACCACAAGTGGGTTTCGGTGTTTAAAGACAGCGAGGGACTAGGGGATGCTTGCTGCTAACACATGTATGCTTGCTACCTGGTCTCAGACAGCGCCCAAGGAGGGTACACCTGGCCAGCCGAGGACCTGCAGTGTGTGCCTGGTGGCCCATGTGCTGACTAGAGCTCAAGGGGGGGGGCAGGTGTTGGGCCTGGCTGCCCCAAGAACTCCCACAGCACTGGATTCCCCAGCTGTGATGTGAAGATTCTACTGTTGGGCAGCCAAGGGAAATATTAGGCCAAAGATAAATGAATTTTTTTCTATTGATGAATTCAGGAGTTGCTGAAGTGGCTGATATTGGAGAATGCACTATGTGAGTACACATGGGCATGCTTGCTTTTTGAAGAGGAGGGGATCCTAAAAGGCCGTTTGATCCAAAAGGAATTAAGAAACACTGTAATAGAGATTAAACTGTGTTTGAATCTTTGCTTTTCCACCACGTGGTGTACATCTTTTATGATGTTCACAGAAGTAAAGTCCTCTCAAAAGATAAGAAAAATTTCAAATTAAATAATTTTTCTCTCTTCAAATTTCAGGTCTAGGACACAACAATGAAGAGTTATTGATATGATACTTGATTTCTTACCCCCTTTAATAAAGGCTTATATGAGTTTATATAACCTTTTAGAATATTGACTATTCATGAATTATGTGTAGATTCTTGAGAGTGTTTTGTTGTTTGGAGAAAGAAACTGTAATATCTGGGGAAAAACTCAGTGCAGTAGTATACTCTTTATGGAGCTGATAACACTAAATTTTTATAACTTTGCTTGATGTAGAGAACTTGCCTGAATTAAATCTTTGGAGAGAAGTCATGTGATGACATTTTTAACTATCCTGGAGTGTGGTCTCAGGGATGCCAGAGAGATGTAGTGTGAGATAACAGGGAAGGCTGCTGGGAAGAGCAAGTCCTCCTGATGGATTTTATGGTAGAGTGTGAGGTAGTGACAACTTAGGGGAGTGTCCTTGTATCCAGAGTATAAATATTTCATGGCCAGGATAAAGACAAGAGTGCATTTTGAACTTAAATATGTATGTTTGAGAATGATCTTAGATGCTTGGAAGTTTCAGTTTATACATAAATATTTTTGGGAAAAATATTTGAATATACTTGCTCAATTTAGGTAACTATTACTAACCATTAGCAGAACTGCTTAACAATTCATTGTTTAACATTCAGATGTAACTGTTTGATAGTTTGGATGTTTATATCAAGGAGTGGCTGGAACCAACAGTTAAAATACTCCAAGATAAAAAGATACCCTCAAAGGCCTTAGTGATTGACTGGAATTTCTGTGAGAATTTAGTCAATAAGATCTTTTTTGCTGTTACTTGCAGCTCTGTTCTTTAGATGTATTTTATTCTTTTTTTGTTGCTGTCCCATTGAAGAGAAAAGATAACTATTTAAATTTAAAAGAAATTTGATTTCTGCCTAATGAAAAAAATGATACACCAAGGAAAAAGATAGGGGCAGGTGTGGTTGATCTTTGGAAAGCCACAAGGCAAAGTAGTAATATCTTGGGTGTTTTGTGGCTCCACCAACCCCAGGGAAAGTGTACAATAGCTCTGATGTGGCTTGTACCATGTCTTTAAGGGCTGGAAATTAAATACATTTTTTTCATTTGTACCTTGTGTTATTCTTTGGACTGAGACACATGATATTTGACAGTATGGATCCCCTGCTTCCCAAATCTGAATGCTGCTACAAACTTTTTAATTTTAATTAATTCATTTATTTACAGTTAATTAATTAGCTTGCAGTACTGAGGATTGAACCCAGGACTTTCCCATGGAGTTATAGCTGTACTCCTTTATTCATTTTTTATTTTGCAAAAGGAGCTTACTAAGTCCCTAAGTGCTTGCCATCCTCCTGCCTCAGCCTCCATGGGACTACCTGTAATTTCAGGCATGAGCCACCATGCCCAGGTTGGAACAGTTTTCATTTTGGGAAAAACTTTCTTAGGTCAGGTAGAGATGAATGACATAGGCTTGGGTTATCAGATAGTAATTTATTGATTCTAAAATATATAACTGTGCATTAAAACTCCTTTCCATCTGTGAAGCAGCTTCTTATAATAGTGTAGCATAATTAGCTAGTAATATTTTATTCTTTCAGGGCTACATAAAATAATTTTTATTGTAATTGCTACCTTGAATTTAATATAATTGCTATTCTTTATATTTAGACCTTTAATGCATTTATACTTTTATATATGTTGTATCATGAAGTAGAAAGTATGGAGCCTTTGTTTCTTCAGTATTGTTTATTCAATAAAGAATTTTTTTCTTTTACAATTGCTGCAAAGTAATTTCCCATCTATCTTTTGACTCCTGATTGGTTGATTTATTTATTCCTGTGTTAATGTTATTATTTTGGTAAAAGTAGCTTTTTATTGATTTTCAAAATTCTGGAAATGTAGATTTCACATTAGATTTTCATTTAAAAGTAATTTCTTAATGTTTATTTTAAAATACCCTAACTTTTGATTTCAGAGTACTTGCAGGCTTAATCAGTTGAGGCAGTGTGTGACCCTGTGGCAGTCTTTGTCTTTTCCTAGTTTGACTTAGCTCTGCTGGCTCCAGTGGCCTGCATCTATCACAGACACTTCTCACTGAAGCAGGCAGTCACCAAGGTTTCCTTGCTGGGTTGCAAATGGAACTTTCAGGGTCGTGTTAGTAACAGACTTCCCTGGGCTTCCTGAGATACTTGCTACTTTGAATGTCAGTCCTTATTAAGTGCCATTGACTCTCTCCATTATGATAAATTCCAAAGAGTTTCCTTCCAGAATAACCTCAAGGGTGGATTTCAGGGGTGTTGGAAGAGTATAGAAGATGGGTAAGCATGTGACTGTCAATACAAGGTTATGTCAGTCTCTATTTCTATTTAGGTTTGGAGTTTTCCCTAATAAAAATCTTTCAGTGCCCACACATGTAAATGATAACATTCTAAGGAGTGGGCCTGCCCCTCTCGAGAGGACTGTGCTAACACTGTGAATGACAGCCATGGAAAATGGGGTTCTGGCTTTCTGAATAAGGAGTGTGAGTATCCCTCTCCTTGCCTTTGTTATAATTAATGATTAATATTTTATTGTATTTTTGGAGATGATTGATGGACTTTTATGGTTTAGTCAACATGGCCAGTCAGATGTATTAATTATTTTGTAAGGGAATTTATAATTTCTACATACAAAAGTTTTTGGTTGAATTTTAAAACAACAGTTTTTAAAGAATTCACTGAGGCACCTAAAGGTATCTTGGGGAGCTTTTGCAGTCACCATTGGCTCCCTCAAAGGTGCTCATATCAGCTAAGCCACATGCTGTCTGTTTTGTGAGAGTGTGGATACATTATGTGGCTCCCTGTGTCCTCCTTCCCTCTGCAGCTGTCCTACTCAGTGTTCCCCACTGCTGTCCTTGCCTGTGATCCTTCTGTAGAGAGCTAAGTTACATTTGCTTCTCCAGAAGGTCATTTTGTGTGTGTGTGTGTGTGTGTGTGTGTGTGTGTGTGTGTGTTTCCCCTGGTTACCTAGGCTATTATATAAACTGTGAAGAAGACTAGATTAATGAGATCACCAGATGATGAAACATGGCATGGCCTCGCTTTCTGGTAGCATACTCAGCTTCATTCCTGACTGGACACACCTCCTGAGCGTGTGGTTAGAAGACAGTCTGAATGGGCATGCTTTTCAGGTGTGGTCAGAATGGAAAGGTAGCCTAGGACCCCTGGCCTGCCAGGTGTAGGTCACTGTGGGAATGGTGTTCCTTCAGGTTGTGCAGTGGGCTTAGCCTTGTGGCAGTTCATTAATTTAAGTGGATTTATGTTGTCAATGCTCAGTAATGAAGCACACCTGGCTGGGTTAAGGATATGTTTCTTGGTGGCAATTATTTTGGAGGATTTATCATGGTTGTAGCACATAAACACTTTTTTATGATAAATCTCAAAGCAAATTTATTAACAATTAAAACTGCATTAGAATTTTAACAGTACATGCTTGTTAACATGCTCTATCACATATGTACTGGTACAAGTATGCCTACCAAAAATTTGATAATAATGAGTATTTGCAAATGCTGGGAATCCAGGCTTCACAATTGCCTTTTAATTTTGCTCATTTTAAATCCAACAGTTGATTCATATTTTGAAAACTTGAAATTTTGTTTTATAAATGAGTTGATTTTCACCATCAAGTGAAGAAATGAAATGAATCCCTAGTAGTTACATGAGTAATAGCCCTCATTTACTGAGTTCTTGTTTCAGGACCTATTCTAATTTCAGTTCTTCATTTCATCCTGGAACAAACTTCCTATGGCACATTTGTAGTTTCCTTGTCTCTATTTTAGAATAGAGGCAGACTGAGTCCTTCAGGAGTAAGAAGCCACCAGCCCCATGAGAAGTCAGTGTCAGAGCAGAGATAGGAATTAGGATTCTGAGCCTCCTCTCCAAAAGCTACAGTTAACCTTACTGCTGCTGCTTTGTGAAGGGCATGAAATGCTGTTCAGATAATTTCAGCAGTAATTTATAAATAAATAAGAATGACATGATTCTGAAATGCCTACAAGATGCAAGTCTTGTAAGATTTATTAACTTTGGGATATGCTAGTGCTAAAGATAGCCCTTCTGCAGTGATATACCAGGACACTGAAAGACTGCAGTTTTAATAAGTTGGAAGCATGTTGCCAAGGTCATTGTTGAAGAGTCAGGAAGTTGTACAGTTGCCCAGCCAGGTGCACCTGTGCTCGGGGAGAGCATTCTTGGGAACGTGGAAGAAAGTGGGCTGGATGAAGGCTCATTTGTACCAGGCCCTTTGCTGGGTGCTGCTCTTAGTGCTCCCTCATGATCCTTCACAGTGCTGTGATACAGGTTCAGAATGGCTTCAGGCCACAGAGCCACTAGAGCAGAATTGTTACTCAGCAGCAGAATTTCTGCCACCATACACATTCCCACTTAGTTTGGCCTTTCCCTTCCTCTGCTTTGAGGTACGGTTGATGGGGTGATGGTGGCATTTCCTTTTGTTTTCATCGTTGTTGCAGATAGATCAATGCAGGGCATATATTCCCATCCATGCTCCCTGTGTGAAACGTTGCAATCTACTGGACATTGTGAGAACTCACCTGCAATGACAACTCAGTTTCTCTGTAAGCCAACTGGGAAGAATTGTCAGACCCCTGTTTGGGGCTCATGGCCCTTGTCAATTCAGAACAGTACCCTCTTTGCTTTACAAATCTGGATACAGAGCAGTTTACATAATTGGAGAATGTAGCCAGAGACTTTTGGGGTTTCTTAAGTGAACTATGTGCTTGGCTCTTCTGTTTAGCAGTCAGGAAGCATCTGGAACCTCCTTTTCTTACCAGCTTTTGTCTCTGTGGGTATTTGTAGCTTTTCCGAGGTATTCTGTTAAACAGGTCTCTCCATTTTGGCCAATTCTTTGTCACCCTTAACAAGCCCTGAATTCTGGATACCTGACGGCCAACAGGAAAAGGAAGTGGGCCTCACCAAAGGCTGAGACTGACCACAGGAATGATTCTCAGTGTTGGCAATGGAAACAGCTTTGTTCAAAGGCTTGAGAGTCAACATTTTAGAGAAAAGGAGGAAAATTTGCTTGAATAAAGAATTACCAGGTTTTTCTGAACCTTGTCACCCAGAAATTAAATGGTATTTAGGATTGAGAAGACATGGTTCAAGTTTTCAACACTCCAACTCTCAAAAATACCTCCTGGCCTCCCATCCAGAAATGCTTACCAAAAAAGTCCTGTCTTGTTTTTATTAAAAAAAAAAAAAAAATCAAGGTGGTTCTTGGGATTCACAGACTATTCACAAGTATGCACAGTCCATCCAGTGTTAATGGTGGCCTCTATTTGAAAGCCTAATAGTAAGATCTAGTGTGAAATGTATGTAATACCTAACTCATAAAAATCTAGAGATTAAAAGCAGATTTTGTCCTCCTTGACATAATTTAGGTTTAAATGTCCTCAGTCCATGCAGCTGAGATGCAGACTTTGTTTTATGACACTTCTCAGCTACTGGCTTGACTTAGAGCACAGCGTAAAGCTCTCCTTACTTGGGAATATTTTAATTATTTTCTCAGCAGTAGTCTTATTTCAAATCAAAATCAGCCTTGGAGTGTTTATTGTAGTGTCAGCTGAGCACACTCAGTGCTTACTGCAGTTAAATACACATGTTAGTCAAAGAAAGTATTAAGATAGCTGCTTGCTATGCATCGCATGAAGGTTAGATTATGGTCTCCAGCCAGCTCGTGGGGTCCAGAGGAGGAGAGCAGAAGTGAGCCTACCAGGACGGAAGTGTGTGGGGAGGAGGTGTTTCCACCAACCCATTTGTAATCATAACCTTTATTATGGGATTAAGGGCCAGTAATATGCACTGATATGACTATCCTTGAAATGTGCTAAAATGCAGAGATCTCTTTGGTATATAGAAATCTTGAGATTAGTGTTATTCATTATGGTAGGATTCATTTGCGTTTATGGTAAGACTCACTTGCGTTTAAGATGAATAGTAATTGCAGTACACATTGCTATTGTGGGCAGCCAGCTTTCCTCTGAAAGTGTTCTTTTTTGTGTCCACCTTCTATTCTGGCTCTAGGATTTGGCTGTTGGGGCTGGTGTTGTAGTCAGGGATTGTGAGGAGAACAATTAGAATCATGACACAGAATTTATATTATAATTTTATGATAGTCACCCAGAGTTTAACATAAGAAAGTGTAGGAAATCTATCCACAACACTAAAGACACGGAATACTCAGACAAGGGCCTAAATCCCACAGCAATATGCTACATGAGTCCAGATGAAAACCTAGATCCCATGACAGTGCCTCCCATGAGTCCCACTGGAGGTCTAGAGCCCACAAGAAGGACTCACGCCAGTCTGTTTTATGGATCCGTGCTGGGACAGCACAAAGATCAGCAATGGAAGCTAGAAAGTCTATGCCCACGGGGTGAGGGAGCTGTGCTGATAGGTTCAGGGTTCTATACTGGAGCCAATAAGGCACGCTCATAATAAAGACCCAGGGCTGTCCTGAAAAGCATCACAGCCATCCTCATTGGGACACAGAGGTCCCAAGCTCCTCTGATGATAAAAATAGTCTAGTACATGCCAGAAAGCCAGCATGACGAGTTTGTCATGGAGATTAAACAGCACACGTCTTACCCTCTGGAGCCAGGAAGCGATGCTCAATGTAAGGCCCAGAGCTCCCCCAAAGTGAACCACATGCACTCTCAGCAACAAGGTCCTGAGCTCCTCTGATGACAGTGGTCGAGCTCACGCTGGGGAAACTAGTCATGATGAGCTCCTCCAGGAGAACCAACGGCTCAAACAGCAACACTTAGAGAAACCCACAAGGCCTCGCTCTTCTTCTCCAAGTCTCTATGCTGGCAACTTTGCTCAGGTGGAACATCTACACTCAGCACCATGCTGATTTAATTCAGCTGGCATTAAGTTGACCACCAGTCAACCAGCACCCTGAGGAAGAGTGTATTTGAGGTCCTCAGGGGCCTTGTAAGTGACGGTGCCATGTTTCTGTGTTTGGTGGAATGTGCAGGGCTTTGCATAAGGAGACCATCCATTATGCTAATTGCTCTGCCTGAATCCATTGCTTTTCTTTAGGTGACATCCTAAAAATCTAATGAGAGGTCTTAGATACCTGAACATTACCCTGTTCATGGAGCATCACAAATAGCAAAGATGATTTCTGCTGCTTTCTTAGGTTTCTATATGCTTTTCACATATAGAAAAATAGATGGAAGGATGGTTTACAGATGAGTCAAGGTTATTAAAAGAAAATGAAATGTGTGGATTTCTAACTAATAAGCTTATGTTTTCCTGGCAAGTTTGAGTAGTTTTATTAAATATACTTTCTTTTTCTAGCATGTTGTATTTTGAGTTTCAGCAATTTGTACTTTGGGTTTCAACATGTTGTATTTTGGGTTTCAACAATTTCTTGTATATAAAGAGGGAATATCTCTTGTAAAATTTTTCCTCCTTTTTAGATGTTTCTCACTATGAGAAAGGATTGCAGTTTGCTTAGCTGGTTTGTAACATTTAAATGAGGTGGAAATCACGAGTGGAAACATTTAAATGAGGTGGAAATCTCACGAGAGAGCATTCATACCTGGGTATTGCTGGGCATTGTGGGCTCTCTGCAGTGGGCTGTAGCTCAGTAGGCACTCACTTTGTGTTCCTGTTGCTCCTGAGAAAACTAAAGCTGTGCCTCCCTGACCAGTCTGGACCTCTCTAACCCGTCCTTACACTAACAGTCATCTCTGCCCCAGCCTTGGCCTCAGAGGTATCCAGGCTACCTCCCAAGGGAAACTGTGCAGTAGAAAACCAGGATCAGACCTAGAGTCCTCACTTTCCCCTATACTGTCTGTGTACAAGATGTGGAACCTTAACATCCTTTGCAAGTAAGGGAAGAGTGAGTTCATGACTGCCACACATGGCCATTGTAAGGTTTGAAGACTATAGCTGATAGAAGTAGCCAGCTGTATGTAGATTATCACTGAATCTGAGTGCTCCTTCCCACCTCCCTCCAGGAATCAGGAATAGCTTCCTTTTATTTGTCAGTTATGCAGCTTCTTCTGAGCCTATTGGGCCACTCTGGCTGGTGTCCTGCAGATTCCAGTCCTTGGCCAGCTGGGCCCTTTGTTGGTCTAAACAGACTTTGCTTGCACCAGTCTGCGGCTGGTGTGCCCTTGCTTTCCTCTGGGTCTAGGAATGTTTTCCCAAGGAAGCAAAAATGCTGGTGGGGATGTCTGGAATCAAGATGAGCATGAAGTTTGATTGTTGCTTCTAGGCTTGTTCATTGGATATTTTAAAATTTTATAATTATACGTAGGATGTTTAAATACATTGTTCCAAAATGTAATCTAGACATCAAAATATTGTCAAAAGAGTTCAGCTTCTGTCTCTGTTCTCTCCCCTCCAGTAAATCCATTTAAAAATATTGTGGCTTACCTTTTCAGTTTCGTCTTTACTACGTATATATGCACATATGTGTATGTATATATGTATGTGTGTTTATGCACACACACACTCCTGTGATTTATAGGGAAAATACAACCATGCAGGATAAATATATATGTGTATATTGACCAGTACTTCATATTTTTAATGGGTGGGCAACTCAGTCTTGCTATTCCTCATGTGGCATGATGTAGTTTTTGCCTTCTGGGTTAAAAAAGTTGTGGAAACAAGTAATACATGAGTGGGTATTGCTAAAGTTACTTTATTAAGAGGGACTGAAGTTTTTATTGTTATTGTTTATAAATGTGTTCTTGGCCAACCAGCCCCCCTTTCCCTCCCTCCCTCTTCTTCCTCTTACTCCTCCTCCTCTCTCTCTGTATGTCTCTCTCTTTTCTTTCTCTTTCTGTTAGCTTCTCTTTCCATAATTATACTTGCCCATAATTATGCTTCCGTAATCTTGGGAGGGAATCTTAGTGGCTTTGTTAAACACTGCTCTTTTATATAATCTTGCCCAGATGATTTACAGGAGGAACTGTCCTCTGGTTTCAGAATGAGCTCAAAGCTGGTGTGGGGGACTTTCCAAAGGAGAGCAGCATGCAGTGTTGTGCGGTTAGGTCAGCTGGCATGAACAGAGGCTGCCATGGCTGGTTCTGGGACAGCCTTGTGGCTGAAAGCAGCATTTGGAAACTCATGACTTCCATTTGTACCTACAGTAGTTTTGGAAGAGTAAAGGAACATGTTCTGCTGGTATTCAAACTGTGTTATGTCCATGCAGATTAAGAACTCTTGCCGAGTTTGCCTAACACACATGTACACACATCTAAGTAATAAAATGCAATTTGCTGCAAGTACCCGAAGTAGGGAATAATGTGTTTACAGGGCCACCTAGAGATAGCTTTGTGTAATACTGTGTCCTTAAATTTAAACATCATTTTAATTTGTTTTTTGTGGCACTAAGGAGCAAACCTAGGGGCATTCTACTACTGAACTATATCCTCAGGCCCATTTATATTTTTTATTTTGAGACAGTCTCATTAAATTGCCCAGGCCCACTATGAACTAGTAACCTCCTTCTTCAGCCTTTGGAGTAGCTAGGATTACAGGTGTGTAGCATTATTATACCTGCTTTAAATATGACTAAAAAAAAAATAATGCTCTGAGGATACCATCCATCCTAATGAAATTTAAGATTATTTCTTAAATTTTAAATTTGTCAATTTAAAAACTTTGTGTTAGTGAAAAACATAAGGGCTAATTTATATTGGAGTTCTTTTTGTGTCTGGGTATCAGTTGTCTCAGTAATTTAAACCATCTCGTGGGAAGATGGTTCCATATAAAGTGTGTGTGTTTGTGTGTGTGTGTGTTTGTGTGTGTGTGTGTATAGAAGCTGAGATTGGAGTGTTCATCACTTGCTTCATATCACATAGCTAGTAAGTGGGAGAACCAGAAATTGAGCTTAATTTGTCTAAATACAGACCTCTGCTCTATCCAGTAGAGGGTGTTCCATCCACTTAGTTTTTTTCCTTGAAATGCAGCTCCAGGGATCCATTTCAGCAGAGTAAGACTAGGTAACTTTGTAAAGGAGAAGCTTTAATATGTGCTTTGAACATGCATGCCAAAGTGGCCAGCAAATATTACCTTGTTACCTTGCCCAGGAAAATTTCTGGGAGTCACGGTGGAAGTTCACATCACCAGTTTTTAAAGTACATTGATTTTTTTTCATTGGAAAAGCTGTGTAGTTCCTGTAATTGGGCTTTGTATCTTCATACTTCACAGATGTAATTTTTCCCCAGATCAGAAGACTTTCTGAGCAGCTGCTTTAATTTGCATCTCTTTTTGGTGAAAAAAATCTAAAATGACATGTTTCTGTAGTATACAGATGTTTCAGAATAAAATATGCAAGAGACAAGGTAATAAGATTATTATAAATGTTTCCTAATATGTTTTTTTGTGTGTGTGTGTGGAGATGTTCTATGGTTTAGCTAGCTAAACTTTGCTTGCTCTTTCAATGTTGAGATGTCCTGATTGCCAATTTATGATTTGTTTAAAAGAGTAGTGTTTTCTTCTGATCAGATAAGAAGATAAGAGTTTGCCAAAGGTAAAAGTAAGAGGTAACATAGAAATGTATCATAAGCTATGGGGGAAAAGATTATCATAAGAAAACACTGTTTATTGTAAGCTAATCCAAATGCTAGAATGTAACAAAAATAAAAATAGGTACCTTGGTATCTTCAGAGGCATGAAATCAGTAGTCTATTCTAAAGCCCTGGGGAGTTAGTGTAGGGAGCACTCTGATTCCACAGCACCAGACAGAGGCAGAATGGTTTCTAAGGTGAAACCAAGGTGGTGGTGGAGGGATATCAGGTGAGGACATGTTACCAATACCTCCCAACAAGTAATGACAACGAGGGTGTATGAGATAGAGGCACCCAGTCTAACTGGGTAGTGGCCTTCCCTTCTTTCCAGAATGAATCCAGTTATGAGAAATATTTTGGTGTTTAGTACTGCTTCTGTGTTAAGGGTTATTATCTTTCCAATTAAGGGTCTTACTGGTAGGATAAAAGAAAGGGAATATACATTTTCATTGTTCTTTGTGTAGAAATATGAGCTATATAGCTTGTTAATATCAGGAAAAATCAGTTATTTTACATTTCTTCATTTCTGAGAGTCTGCTACACTGGAAAGCTAAGAGCTTTTAAGTTCATTTAACTTGTACAGTTCTCAGCAAAATGTAAAAAGTGCCCACTCTGCATTCATTTCTTTCTTTTGGCTTTACTGTTTTGAGATAGGGCCTCACTAAGTTAACAAGTTGTCCAGACTGGGCTTGAACTTGTGATCTTCCTGCCTCAGCCTTCTAAAGTGCTGGGATTACAGGCCTGCAATACTGTGCCCAGATGCATTCATATTCTTTAACCTATCAGTTGGAGTGCCAGTCTAAGGGAATTAGGGATGCTGCACTTGGTTCACTCATTTGCTTCACAACTGTGTGAACAAGTTGATAGCAAGGTTGATGTTGTGGAAATTGTATGAAGGAAAGTATATCATTTCTTTCTTCTTTTCTCTAGTAGTAGGTTTACAAGAAAGTACAGTGCTTATTAATATGTGTTCATTGCAGAAAATTTGAAAGAACCATATACTCAGGAAAATTATAATTACTTATAATTATATCTTGTAGAAATTACTAACAACTTGCTGTTTCATTTACATGTATATTTGTGTGTGTGTGTATATATATATATCTAGACTATGTACATGCACATTTGCACATGTGTATAGGCATATGGCACGATACAGTATTTGTGATGTACCCTCTTTTATTTTAAATCACTAGTATTTCTCAGTGTTACTCAAATTCCTTTTACATAGCAACTTCAAATGATGGCATTAATTGTGCATCACATGACTGATTACTGTGGAACCTTTTATCTTTTTTTTTTCATTTTTCTAAGTAACAGGCATGAGTTCATGACACAGCATATTGTTTGACCAACAGCTGAGATGGCTCTTTTTCAGTAGAAATCTGAGTATTCAGAGATGGGGTGTAGCTCTTGTGTAGGGTACGCACTCAAGAGACTGTAGGTTCAGTCCCCAGCAACAAACAAAACCCAACCAGAATCATTTGATTTGAGAACCTAATTCAAGATTCAGAATTGCAGTATTTCATTTTTACATTTATCCTGCAATAATTAAAAAAAAATCTATGTATTTTAAATGCCTGTTTTAGATTGCTGTTCTTACTGGCTTCAGTTTGATCTTTCATTCACTCTTTTGTGAAAGGTAGATTGCTCAGTGTACTCTGCAGAATAGGATGGAAATTCCTGCTTTTGTAGTGCTTGCTGTCTGTAAGAAAGTGTAATAGTAATTACAGAAGTTGTTACACAGTTATACTTGTAATGAAAGTTACAAACTGAAAGTTACAGTGTGCTGCATGTGTGCATCTCTGCCACTTAATCTTAGCTGTCATTTTGACTGGGTTCCGAGAGCCTGGAGAGCTGACTGGGTCCTGGGGGTACTGATGCTTGGAGCTGCATGTGCTGTTAGGAGGTGGGCCTGTTTGCGGTTGCCACTGGGGCCAACTTCGGAGGGTCTGTCTGAGTCTTCCCTGTGCTCTGCTTCCTTTGTGAAAAGAGCAGCCTTCCTGCACCAGGCTCTGGGATGTGATGTTTCTGTCTCAAGTCAGCTGTCTATAGACTGAAGCCTCAGAATCTGTGAGCTTAGTAAACCCCTTCTCCTTTAGGTTGGGAGGTCAGATATTTTGTCCCAGTGACAGGAAAACTGACATAATACATACTTGAGGAATCTTAAACTGGAAAGAAAGGAAAATTCTTCAGTTAAAATAAATCTCTTTAAAAAATAAAATAAATCTCTTTAATATTGTTGTTTCTTGTTTGTATTTAAAATAGAAAATCTGATTGCTTTATCTGAAGGAGTGGATTTTTTTTTAAACTAGCAAATTCCAGGGTATAAACTGAGTTATTTCTGCCAGCATCCTGGATTTGAAGTAGGTGATTTATTACCATGATTAAAAAAAACATTTTCTGTTCTCAAAGCAAGTTATACAAAATAAACAGAGTGATATAGATTAATATGCTTGGTCTATAAAGCCCCAGACAAGCACCTGTTAAGCCAGTTCTGTTTATGAGGTGAGAAAAGTGAGATGCAAAAGGAGATTGTATATCATTGTGGTGAACTGTAGAAAAGAACAATTGTTATTTGCTCCTTTTATTGTGTATTTGATTGCTCAACAACTTAGCAGAAGTCATACGTCAGATTTAGAAAATGGGAGAGTTGTAGGGGTCCAGATTAGAAAAAATGGTAAGATAAAAACGGATAAGTTAATGTAAATTCTTAAGAATCCAGAGCAGAAAATAAGTTTAAATGTCTTCAGGTTTTTTATTTTTTAAATTTAAAGAGAAAAAAAAACAGGAAAAAGGTAGAAATATTACAGAATTTCAAGAAAAGAAGATAAACAGTAATAAATCACTAGTTGATAAATTACATATTGTTCTTTTACAAATAGTTATTCAAGTTACAGAATTAAAGCACACAAAGTGGACACTCAAGCAGTGAGAGTGCAAACAGATCTGTTCAACAATCCAACAAGAACCTAGAAATACGGTATCAATCCCACACATCTAAACATACATGCAGCTATATCTTTTATAGCGCTTCCTATTTCCTCTTTTTTTACAATAGCAATTATACATTTTTAAAATTTTATTTAAAGAGAACGAAAAAAAAAGCAAAACAGAAAAAAGGGTAGGAACAATACAGAATTCTAAAAGAAAGAAAGAAAAAGGAGAATGAGAAAAAGCCCCACTAAGAAATCAGTAATTTATAAATTATGTACTGTCATCCTGGATGTAGTTGTTCAAGTTACAAAGTTAAAGGGTAAATAGTAAATATTCAAACAGACTACAAATAGTTCTCCTCAAAGATCCAACAAAGATTCAGCAATATGGGCATCTATTTTACACACTCAAACTTACATGCAGTTATATCCCTTAGAGCACTTTCTTTTCCTCTCTTTTTTATAATAGCAATTATACATTTTGATTTTATTACTCTTGTAGTTCTTATTTACTTTTTACACTAGAGATACAATATGATATTTATAAATATGATTATTTATTTCACTAATGAGGATAGTCTCAAGTTGTCTCCATTTGCCTATGAAGGCCTCAAGATCATCCTTTTTAATAGCTAAGTAATATTCCATTGTATAAAAATGCCACATTTTTTTTTATCCACTCTGTAGTTGATGGGCATCTTGGTTGTTTCCAGGATTTAGCTATCACAAATTGTGCAGCTATGAACATGGGTGCAGATATATCACTGTGATATGAACTTTTCAGTTCTTTGGGGAAAATGCCCAGGAGGGGGATAGCTGGATTGAATGGGGCTTCTAATCCTAGTCTTCTGAGAATTCTCCATATGGATTTCCATAATGGTTGCACCAGTCTACATTCCCACCAACAGTGGAGCAGTGTTCCTTTTTCCCCCGCAGCCTTGCCAACATTTGTTATCAGTTGATTTCTTGATGGCAGCTATTCTTTCCGGA
>PVLA01010619.1:0-61534 GCA_004027455.1 Hydrochoerus hydrochaeris
CTTGATTTTTTTTTTTTTTTTTTGCCTTAGAAACTGAAAAATTTCAAGGTTTTTGAACAGGCCTTTTTTCAGTTCTAGAAGTACTTCCCTCATCCTGGTGCGAGGTGAGCCACATGAGCCACATCTGTATTTCAGATGCTTGGATCACACCACAGACACTGGTTAGCTGCACAGACACTGGCTTGGAGGATACACAGGCTTGCCCAGCACAGTTTTCACTGCAGCATTCACACACTTGGCTTGAGTGGGACTTGCATGCTGAATCTGAGTCCACTATGTTCACATCCTTGCCTTGTAGCAAACTCCACAATTTGCCTGATAGCAGACCACAAGACCAGCATTCCTCTGTGCTTCATAAGCTACTAAAGGGCTTACATGTGTGTTATGCATCTAATAAGAATTTTAAACTAGGCATATCCAAATCTGCATGTCCAAATGTACACTATTCTGCTGGAAATTTTCATTTTCTGATATGGGTTAAGGTAACTGTTCGCTTACACAAATGATGCTGAGAATTTTTTTTGAAACTACAGAAATGATTTCATTGGGGGACTAATTAGCAAGGTGCTACCCTTCCCTCTATGGGACTTGTAATTCAAAGATGTTTCTACAAGGACTTACTAACTGCTCTCAAAGTCTTTTCCTGAGAAAGAACAAGTCTAAACATTTTTGATTTTTTAAAAATTAGAAGCATTTAAGTTACTTAGCGTCGTATACATTGAACATAGTCCAGGAGCAGTGGTGGCAAACCTATGGCACCAGTGCCAAAGTGGGCTGTTAGTATCATTGAGAGCTCAACATCACTGCCCAGGACACTCAGGCAGGAGCAGTTTATGGAATCTTATTTTAAACCACAGTGCCACCTAAAGGACCATCTTGGGAATTACATTCAGAAGTTACCCAAACCTGTTGAAGCCTTTTCTACACAACGATAGAAGGACAAACACTAGAATCGCAGGATTTCAGATGTGGTGGTACTTTAAAGATAGACAAGGTAAAATTTATACCGAAAGATGGAATCACTTGTTGCATATTTGACTAGTGGTTGTCTAATTCTGTTCAGTAAATGGAGACATAGCCTCACACAGCAGTTCATTTTAGTATAGAAGTTCCCTCTCATTTACCAGTGATGAGACCCCAGACCACAAATGGATGCCTGAAAGTGTAGATAGTACCAAACCTGTCCTGTTCTGTGTTGTTTCTTGTGACACACACACACACACACACACACACACACATAACACTTTCCCTATCTTAACTAAACCCTTATCGTGCATCATGCTTGTGACTATGGTAGTTTGAGACACAACGGCCAAACCAGCGTGGATTTCTTTTTCCTTCTTCACAGTTTCACAGAAAGCAGATTCAGTCTTACTCTAGACCTCAGCATACATTTTTTCTTTCCTAATAGAACTCTCACCTTTTCATTTGTGGGAAATGTCCTCTCTAGCCACTGAGGATTTCCTGAGGTAAACTGACAAAGACAGATGAAATAGGAAAAAAGGCAGGTGGGTCCATTGTGTGCACAGAGCACTCGCACAGCGTCATTACACACAGCTCCATATGGTTCCTAGGAGGAGAAGGAGGAATTTGAGGAGCCATGAATGATTTTTAGGGGAACTCAGTGGGCTTGGAGGATACACAGTGGCCTGGAATAAAGTCTTTTTGGCTTGTAGAACAGATAATAACTTGCAAATGATTATCTTTGGAATATTGAATGGGATCAAAATAGAAAACCATTGTGAGAGGCAAATGTCTGTCCAGGTGTGCTGAGCGACTTGAATCTCTCTTCCTGTGAGTTGAGTTTATTCAGTTATTGGAAGGTCAAGGGCAGGGCCAAAGGTATTGTTTTTTTCCTTGGCAGGTCCAGACTTTAACCAAAGAGGTATCAGAGGAAAGCCTCTTCCAGCCTTTGCCACTTGTTTCCATTTTACTTTTAGCATAACTGTCCCTGGGTGTGGTGTGCAGGCCTGTGTTTGGGAGGCTAAGGCAGAAGGATTGCTGCAAGTTTAAGGTCAGCCTGGGCTACATTGTGAGGCTCTATTTCCAAAACAAACAAACAAACAAACAAACAAACAAGTTTGCATAGGCCTGGTGCTGGGGCTTAATGGTAGAGGCCCTGGGTTTGGACTCCCCCTCTCCCAAGTATCACTACCTTGTGCTTTGGGACCATTATTAAATACAGTAAGGGTCACTTGAACACAAGCACTGCCACACCTTTACAGTTGATCTGATAACCCAGCTAGTCTAGACAGCACGGTAGTATAGATGACATGGACATGTTGGACTTGCTGGACCAAGAGATGATTTGCTTCTCCATGGAGCAAGGTAGTGCAAGATTTCATTTTGGGACTCTACACACTATGTTACAAAAAATATGAGTTTATTTCTGGAATTTTGCATTTAATATTTTGAACAATACCTGCAGGAAAGGGAAACCGTGACAGAGAGCCCTGTTTAGTGGCCCTCACACTTCTGCTCTCTGCCTGGCTTCTTATGCCCTTCAGCAGTGCCACGGCACAGGGTTATGCCCGTCAGGTATCAGGTACTTTCCGTCTTTAAGATACTGCTCCTGGGCCTGGGATTTAGCTCAGTGGCATAAGCGCCTGCCTGGCAAGTGTGAGGTTGAGTTTGATCCCTGATACCACCAAAAAAAAAAAAAAAGTACTGCTCCCATTTCTTGTTCTTCTCCTCTCTCATTCTCATTCTTCCTACAGATTTTTACTTTTTTCTTTAAAAAGTTCATCAGTTGTTTTGGTAGTCTTTTAAAAAACTCTATTTTTTATTTTTTATAGTTCAGACTGGCCTTAAACTATGTAACCCAGGCTGATGTTGAACTTGCAGTTATCCTCCACCATAGATTTATGGGAGACAGATCTGCAAGCAGGAAATCAACTCCATCATGTTTAATTGGAAGCCTGGTTGTGTTTTTCTCATTCTGTTCTTATGTGTGAAAAAAATGTCTGTTTAGGGCATTTACATTTGTGTCAATTAAATTTTTTTTATTAAATTTGCCTTACTGTTAGAACCTTTGGATCTTCACTCTGCCGTTCAATAAATTAGTTCCCTTTCCCAGCCACCAAAGAAGTGCACATCCTAACCAGCTGTATCCTCAGTTACTCATTCAGTGAACTGGACCAAGGCTGAAGACAGAATCAGGTGACACTACAGGACTTGACTCAAAATTAGCATCTATCTCTGTGACCATTTGGGCCAGACTTCTCCATCTTGTTCACAGTGCTGGAATAGAGAGTGGAATGCTTGCTCTGACTTGTTGGCCTGGCAGGATTGGCTAGAAAGGTCTGTTCTTTCTGAATCTTAAGGACAAGTATGTCCTTCCTTCCTTCCTTCCTTCCTTCCTTCCTTCCTTCCTTCCTTCCTTCCTTCCTTCCTTCCTTCCTTCCTTCCTTCCTTCCCTCCCTCCCTCCCTCCCTCCTTCCTTCTTTTCTTTTCCTTCTTTCTTAGACAAGTTCTCTCTATGTAATCCAGGCTGACCTCAAACTCACTTTGTAGCACAGATTGGCCTCGAACTCACATTGATCCTCCTGCCTCAGCCTGCCAAGTGCCCAGCTCTTCCTGTGTTCAGTGAGGTTTGATACTCATCCAAGCACTGTACTGTTCATTTGTGTCCCAGGATTCTTTGCAGGGAACAGACAGCAGTTCATGTTGTCACCAGGATCTTCCAGTGGGATGCTGGGTGTTATGGGCCTAGATTAGGAGATCTGCACTGATGTAGTGAACCCAAGTGCTTTCTCTTAGTCCTTTTACCAGTTTGGATTTATAATCTTTCATCTGATTTTTGTTGTACTATTTTCTATCCAGTGATCTTTCTCTTTGGCAGAGCTGAAAGACAGGAGATAAAGTGCTCCATAAGCTATATGTCTGTTCGTATTATCAATCTTCCCTTCCCTTGTTCTCAGTGTGCTTGTATAATTTCAAAATGTTATTTAAGTTGACCTTAACTTTTTAAAGTTGGTAGTTGAGCATATTGGTTTACAAGGAGTTAGTTGCCTGTTATTCTTTATCAACTGGCTTTGTACTGGGCTGGGATATAGTAGCATACGCGCTATAGAGTTCCTGGCTTAGAATCTCAAGTTTTATGCTTACATTCAGGCAGAAAGAAAAATGCCTCATAGTTCTTTAGTGCCCCATTGAGTTACCTGCCTTTCCCAAGTCGGGGCAGGATCTGACTTTACCTGGCTGGGCGAGGATGTTAGGAGTCCTCAGTCTGTGTGTCCAGATTCATGCTCCTGCTTGCTCTAGACCCTTGAGTCCCTGTCCCCAGGGAGCCAGTCTGCTCAGGCATATCAAAGGACTGGGGCCTCTAGCTTCCTGCGGCTCTGGCTCCGGAGGGAGGGAGGCAGGAAGCTAGGCTTAGGACATTTGTCTCCATTTCCTTCCTGTCAGTCGTCCCCTCAGCAGAATGTCACTGCTCATGTCTAGGTGGCCCCATCCATAGTCCCTTCTGCCTCTCCATCCTCTTTTCCTTTGAGGATGACGAAGTTGCTCTGCCACTGGGTCTCCTAAGCCAGTGGTGGCACCTATGGTGCGTGTGCCACAGCCAGCTGTTTGTCATCATTGCAAGTTCTAAAAGGTTTGCCGTCACTGTGTATATAGTTCCCTGTAAATAAAATCTCTGCAGAATTTCTATTTCGTGTGCACCATCGATTTTGTTTTTTTGGCATAGGAGACTGTGATCAATATGGAAATTTGAAACTCCGAGGGAGCATTTTACTGGGTTGTATGAGTGGACTCTCTAGGAACTGAACTTTTGTAGAATTTTTTGGTATAAAATATAGAAAAAGGTAGAAGTCAAAGGTAGAAATTATTTTAGTCAGTTTTTATTTATTTATTTATTTGTTTGTTTTTAATAAGTTTTTAGATGGAATATCAAATGAGTTTTTTTTTTCTTTCTTGTAAAAATGCCTCTGTAAGATGAGTGTGGTGGTCCATTCTTGTAATCCCACTTACTGGGGAGGCTGAGGCAGGAAGATCATAAATTTGAAGTCAGTCTGGTAATTTAGCAAGATCCTGTCTAAAAATGAAAAAATAACAAGGGCTGAGGGTGTAGATCAGTGGTAGAGCCCAGCATGCTCAAGGACCTCCGCCTCCCTAACACTGCCTATATAAACTGACTGCTACACTAGAGAAAGGATTACTGATATTTTATTTCTCATATTGTTGTATAAAAAGTGTGCTCAGATATGTTAAAAAAGTGAATAGTTTCTAGGATATAGAAGGGACTCCTACAAATCCCTGTAAAACAAAAAAAAAAAAAATGCAGAAAAATGGGCAAAAGGTATAAATAGACAAGACACAGATGGAAAAACGTATGAAAAGATGCTGAACCTCACTAGTAATCTGCAAAACGCAAACTAAAATGCAACATAGCACTTCATATTCATCAGAATGGCAAAAATAAAGCCATATAATAGTCTGTGAGAGTGGGTGTGAGTGTAAATTGGCACAACCACTTTGGAAAATAATTTAGCAATATTTTCTAAAGTTGAAAGTAAGCATACTATGGGATTTAACAACTCTATTTCTAGGGAAATATTGGTCTAGGGAAACTTTTGCACGTTAAGATGAGGAGACAATAAAGATATATATTACAGCATTGTCTGTAAATTAGGAAGGTTAGAAATAAGCTAGTTGTCCATCAGAAAGGGACATATAAATAATCGGTTATGTTCACATGATGGAATGATGCAGAATGATAAAAATGAGTGAACTAGAGCAACACACATTGGAAAAGAATGCTTTTTTCAGTACTGGGAATTGAACCCAGTGCTTTCACATTGAGCTACATCCCTGACCCTTTTAAAATTTCCCTTTTTTTCATTTTATTTTGTTTTATTTTTTGAGACAGGTCATTGCTATAGAGTTCAGGTTGGCCTTGAATTCACTGGGTATCCCAGGCTCATCTTGAACTCATGGTGATCTGCCTGCCTCAGCCTCCTGCCTGGCTCCTTAAATTTTTTTATTTTGAGATAGGATCTCACTAAGTGGTGAAGTTATCTTGGCAGGTCTCACATTTATGATCTTCCTGCCTCAGCTTCCCAGAGAGCTAGGAAGAATAGTTGTATTTTTAAAAGATGTTTTAGAAAGATGTGTACTGGATACTGCAGTTTTTCTAGTGATGAGTAAAAAAACACATAAGAATATTTGTTGTTTACAATTGTGTATACATGGAGGAGTACACAGACTAAAGGACTAAGCCTAATGTTTGATAGTATGCAGTTCTCCCTGGGGTGGGTGGAAACTGAGAGGTGAAGAAGTGCAAGGATAGCACTGCAGCATCCACCTTGCATTCTCGGTCCTCCTTCTCCTTCTCCGGACAGGGCTGGCCTTTCTTCCCCAGCACCAAGTCTCTCGTCAGGCACTGTCCTCACCCTGCAGCCCAAAGAGTGGGCATGGAGCCAGTGCTTGTCTAAAGGATTCACTTTCTTTTTTCTTTTTCCTTCTTTTCTGTGTCCTGTTTGTCTTGCATCTTTCCTTCTCCCTCCTACCCCCACCCCTCCCCTCTCCCTCCTCCTTCTCCTCTCTCCTGCAGGACTTTGGGTGGAAACCAGGTCCTTAGGCATGCTAGGCTAGCGCTCTACCACTGGGCCACAACCCTAGCCCTGTGTTGTGCATTTTAATTTATTATTATTATCACTTTTATTTTAAAAGGAAAAAAAGGATAAAAACGATAAAACAGAATTTCAGAACAAAACAATAGGAGATAAACAGTGGTTAATATATTGCTTACTGGTTTGATTTTACTATGTCTGATGGTATGGACAGCAATTTTGAAGATAGCAAGTAGCATTATGGTGGCCATTATTGATTTCCTTTTATCTTGTTTTAAGTCCTGTATCACGTTCATTGTTTTGTTTTGATTGAGCCTATTCTGTTTTATTTTGTTTGGCTTTATTCTCTTTAAAATAAAGAAATAAAAAATTTCTTACTATTATCTTCAAAGTAGTTGCTCAGATTACAAGATATAGGCATTAAAATGATCAGTGAAAGCACAAACCATGCTTTTTGATGAACTAACAGAGATTAGTAGTATAATTATCTATTATATATATTCGTATACTTTTTTTCTTCTTTCTTTTTTCCTTTCCCCATCCTAGTTGTTCTTTCCTTTTTTTTTTTTTTTCGTACCTGGGATCAAACTCATGACCTTGTGCTTACCAGGGCGGGCGCTTACACCGCTAAGCTAAACCCAGGACCACTGTTCTTTCCTTTTGGGCAGTTTCTTCCTCTTTCACTTTCACAATATTGTACATTTCGGATCTTATTTACTGTTTCAGTTTCTTACACTAGGTAGACAATATGATGTTTACCCATGTGAGTCTGATTTATTTCACTTATGAATATGGTCTCAAATTGCATTTATTTATCTATAAAAGCCATGAGTTTATCCTTCTTTATAGCTGTGCAGTACTCCATTGTATAAAAATACCACATCTTTTTTATCTATTCCTCAGTGGATGGGCATTTGGGTTGTTTCAAAGGGCTAGCTATTACAAATTGTGCTGCTATAAACGTGGGTGCACATATATTGATGTTATCAATTCTTCTGGGAAAATACCCAGAAGGGGAATAGCTGGGTTGAATGGGACTTCTAATCCTAGTTTTTTGAGGAATGTCCACTGATTTTGACAGTGGTTGCATCATTTTACATCCCCACCAACAGTGTAAAAGTGTTCCTTTTTCCCTATAGGCCTGCCAGCATTTGTTATTGGTTGATTTCTTGATGGTAGCCATTCTTTCTGGAGTGAGATGGAATCTCAGTGTTGTTTTAATTTGCATTTCTCAAATGACCAATGATGTTGAACATTTTAAAATATATTTATTTGCCATTTGTATTTCTTTATCTGAAAAGTGCATACTCATCTCAGATGCCCATTTTTGGATTGGGTCTTTGAATTTGAGGGGTTTGATTTTTTTCAATTCTTTATATATTCTAGATAAAAAGTTCTTTGTCTAAGAGACAGTTAGTTGAAACTTTTTCCTGCTCTGTGGGTTGTCCTTTCACTCTGCTGATGATTTTTTTTTTGATGTGTAGAAACTTTTTAATAAGATGAGATCCCAGTTGTTGATTCTTTGAAGTATTACCTATGTAGTTTCTATTTTTTTCATGAACTCTCTGCCTATTCCTGCCCCTTCAAGATTTCTACCTGCTTTGTCTTCCAGTAGATTTAGTGTTTCTGTTTCAATATTTAGATCCTTGATCCATTTTGATTTTAGTTTAGCGCATGGTCTAAATGTGGGTCTAGATGTGGGTCTAGTTTTAGTCTCCAGCATGTTTTCCCAGCACCATTTATTAGTCTATCTTTCTTACAGTGAACATGTGTGGCTCCTTTATCAAAGATAAGGTGGCTGAGTGTGTTTGGAGTTATGTCTCCATCTTCTAATCTGTTCCATTGATACTCAGGTATTTTTTTTTTTTGGCCAGTACCATGCTGATTTTATTACAGTAGCTTTGTAGTATAATTTCAAGTTGGGGATTGTGATGCCTGCTGTCTTGCCTGTGTTGCACAGGTTTTACATCTTAATTTAATAAGTAAACATTTCCCATGTATCAAGTAGACAGCATAATTCTTTAATTAACATTTGAAACCCCACCTTTTGTTCTGCTGACTTAGGGTGCCATATTTCCTGTCCCATGCCCCATCCCATCCTGTTTTGGGGATGTAGCCCTACTGCATGCTGCACTGGCATTGAAAAATCTGTGATTTGTTCAGATCTTCAATATCTTCAGTGGCCTTGGTTTGGAGACTGAAAAGGCAAAAAGATTTATTTTGGAGTAAAATGATTTTTTTGTTTTTTGTTTTTGAAGCAGGGTCTCACTATGCAGTCCAAGCTGGCCTTGAATTCATTATGTTGCTCAGGAGTGATCTTCCTTCCTCAGCCTCCCAAATACTGGAATTACAGGGGTGTGCCACAGTGCCTGGCATTGAAGTAATACATTCTTTAAAACCAGGGACATGATGAATCTTTGCAAAATTCTTTTCCAAATGCCTAGGAAGTTATACACAAGTTCTTGGAAGTGAGAAAGGAAAGGGGGAATTCTTCCAGCACCTGAGCACACTCTCCTGCAGTGGATTTCACAACATTCGCCACCCTGTAGCACCATGTACATGTGTTATTTCCTGTCAGTTTAACTTCTCCAAGATTTATTTGATAACAACCAATTCCTGTTTTGAATTCTCAGAGATGGGAGTGCCACACAACAGGGCTTTTCCTCATCACTCCTCTGTTGTCTCCCTGGGGCTCCTGAAACAATACCCATGATGGCTGTTGGCAGAAACTGGAAGTCAGAATAGAGCTGGGCTTTTCCTGAGTGGCACCTCCACTCCAGCACTTTGATGTCTTGTCCTGCCAGCCCTCATGTATCTATTATTTGACTTTTCCAGTATATCTTTCTTTATGAGTGACATTTCCTAGCCTTCCCTCCCCCAGGTTGTGTTCTATACCTTGTGGTAGCTCCAAGGAGAATTGCTTGGGTGACAGTTACTGAATTGGAGGTCACAGAGGAAGAGATGGTGTCTGTAGTTAGCCGCCTTTTCCCACCTCTAGGTTGGGGTGGATCTTCAAAAGGACAAACACCTCTGTTATTTTTCTTTTGAACATAGAGATCACTGTTTTGAGATAAGCAAAAATGGATCCTTACTTACTTGCTAAGTTCATGATTCTGTCTGATTTCTGTTTTTATGTATGTGCCGGAGATTGAACTCACAACCTCGTGTTTGCCCAGCAGGCACCTATGCCTCTGAGCTAAACCCCCGGCTCTGTCTGATTTCTTATAAGCAATAATAATGTTGTTTCTTGTAAGTGATAACAGAACTCTGCAACTTAGAATTGAAAGGCATGTGTTGTCCAACCTTTTAATTTTGGAGGTCATAAGAGGTCCAAAGATGTTATGAGATTTCCCCAATGGCAGCAGTGTTACTTTATAAGTCATAGCTCACAAGCTCCAGTGCCTTCTTCTTGCAGAAAAGGAAAGGGATGACCAGAGAGATGGAGTGGCTGGGCCAGGGCAGCGCCAGGGTGCTTGTGACAGGTGCCACAGGCCCGCTGGGCATGGAGGGCTCTCAGCAAATAGCCAGCCTTCTGTCCCTGATGATCTAAAGTACTGTTGCAGAAGCAGATATGCTCCCAAGTTAAATTCTTTCTTTTTGCTATTTATCGATAAAGCACATGGTAGAAGATTTAAAAGTAATGAAACTGCATGCAGTGGAGAAAATGTCTTCTTCATGCTCCTGCTGTATCAGCCATATAGTTCTGGTCTCCAGTGTCTGTGTGTCCCTTGAACATAGGGAATACTGAGAGGAGCCAACACACATACAAACACACACACGCATGCATGCATGCACACACACACACACACACACACACACACATGCACACACTTCTAATACAGATGGAAGCATATTCTACCTTGTTCCCTATTTTGCATTTTAAAACATCTTATATAGTTTGGCTATTAACCCTTACCAGTACAAATAGAACTGTTCCCCTACCCCTTTTGGGACAGTGTTTCACTATGTATTTTGGCTGGCCTTGAGCTCACTGTGTAGCCTGGGCTGGCCTCAAGCTTTCCTCAGCCCCTCAAGCAGAGAGACTGCAAGTGTGTGCCACCATTCCTGCTGCCTCCTTTTTTTCAGTGGCTGCAAAAATTTCACTGAGGGCCAGGGGTTTAGCTCAGTGGTACAAGCGCTTGCCAGGCAAGTACCGGGTCATGAGTTCAATCCCCGGTACCAGAAAAAAAAATTCCATTGAATGGAGGTGCCATGATTTAGTTAACTGGCTCTCTTGATCACATCAGGATGGTTACATAACTGGGCTTTTACTGTGAGGGATACAGTGCATGTGTGTGTATATGTGTTAAGACACCTACCAGTGCTTGGCAAACTACAACCTGTGGGCCAAATTCAAGTTGCCATTAAAAAAAAAAAGTTTTCCTGTAACACAGCTGTGCCTAATTATGTCCAAGGTGGGGTCTCACTACAAAGAACTGAGTGGTTGCAACAGTGTTGTATGGCTTAGAAGTCTAAAATATTAACTATGTGGCCCTCTAAAGAAAAAGTTTGCTTGCTGCTGGTCACTAGAATAAATTCCTGCCGAGTCAAGGGCTTTGCATTTCATACTTGATAGTGATGACCAAATTTTTTAGAAGAGTTTGGATCATTTATTCTCCCATTTGCTATATATTTTAACCAACATAGTTCATTGAACATCTTATCTTTTCCTATCTAATAGGTGAAATTCATTTTACATCTCTGATTTTTTGATGCTAGAATTGAACCTGGGTCTTTGCTCTGAGTTACATCCTAAGCCTTTCTTTAAAAATGTTCTTATTATGAGATGGTCTCAGGATCTCAGTCACTAAGTTGTGAATTTGCCTCCTCCTGCCTTAGCCTCAGAATGTGAGTTACAGGTGCATATTGGCTTATTTCTTTATTTTGAACGAAATTAGGTATTTTTTTGTTGAAGAGAGAAAAGCCTGTGAAGAAAAGAGAAAAAGATGTGCAGTGTGTTGTCAACTTGAGCTCTTTTATGCAAACAGAACTTGCACCACCAGTGAGTTCAGTGGAGACTGTACCACAGCCTGGCATCTTCAGCTCTGTCGGTCTCCCATCCAGCCAGAGGGGTATTCCTATAAGCACCTGCATTCTTGTATTGCTCTAGATTTATAACTGTGCAAAGCTGTGAGGCAAGGAAGTGAGAATTGGTTGTGACTTTTTCTTTTTCTTTTTTTTTTTTTTGACACAGAGTCTCTGTATGTAGCCCAGGCTGGCTTTGAACTCATTGCAAACTTCCTACCTCAGCCTCTTGAATGCTGAGATTATAGGCATACACCACCACGGCCAGCAAGAACTGGTTTTGATCTTGAGGAAGTGATATTTAAACTGGGACATTTCTACACATAGGAAGGCATATGGCAGTTCCAAACCAAACCAAACCAAACAACACACACACACACACACACACACACACTCAACAGTATTACAGTATGGGGTGAATTTCTTTTCACGGAGTTTTTCTTCCCTTTAGGATCTGAAGATAGTGGTTTTTCTTCCATTTAGGATTGGAACTGTACTTGGAATTGATATTTGTTGTTACAAATGGAGAGAACGAGAAAGACAGAATCTGAGAGAGAGAGAGTCTGAGAGAGAGACAGAGAAAGAGACAAAGACACACACATATACACACACAGAGAGAGAGAGAGAGAGAGAGAGAGAGAGAGAGAGAGAGCGAGCGAGCGCAGGAGAGCTAGGAGCTACCTGCTAGACTTGAGGTCCATCTCTTCTCTCTTACTCAGGGAGTTGTGTGATGACGCCCAGTCATCTGTGGGTGTAAATCAGTGGTTGCAAACCTATGTGATGCGTGCAACAGTGAGCTGTTTGTATCATGAAAGCTCGATTATTATGTTTTTCTTTTAAGACAAAAGACATTAATGTATGACTTGTCTTTTCTAAACTAAAACCTCACTATTCAGGTTTAATGGCAGCCTGGGTACTTTGCAATAAATAAGCGGATTTTGGGTTACTCTTTAGGTACTGATCTCTAAAAGGTTTGGCATCACTGGTCTAAGTTAAAAGAGTTTGTAGAGTCTTGTTTTTCTCCAGTCTTGAGCAGGGATTATATTGAGTTTCATGGTTTGAGGCTGGGCCTGTAAAATTTGAGAGATGAAAAGGTAGAAACTAGCTGAATCTTTAGAGTTTGCCACATTTAAAGATAAAGTGCTTTGAGAACAGAGCTTTATTTCAACCAGACAGAAAGGTACTAAGGTTTTGTAACTCATGAGATTAACAAAAGGTTTGCCAGCAACTAACTAGATACTTAAAATGTGGTAAGCCTATAATTGCATTTAAATGTAGAAAATATTAGATTTTTAAGTTTCCAGAGAGAAGCTATTGAAAATGACTGTGCTGGAGATGTGCTACATTAGTTATGTTACAACTATTTAATGAAATAGTACGTAGTGTTAAATGAATGCAACACATCCATGTATACAGATACGAAATCCTCTCCAAGTGAAAAAACCAAGGTAAAGTATAGCCCAAGTAAGTGTTTTAGGTTGAACTCTAGAAGCAGAGACAGAGACAGAGACAGAAAAAGAGATTGTGGGATTTTTTTTTTTTAAAGAATTCTTAAGCACATACACAAAGAACTAAGAGTTTGCATTGGGGGGGAGAGAGACATTTCTGGGCTTGAGCTGGATATATTAATAGAGGATTTGGGAGTGGATATCTGTGGAACTTGGGAATCTATGGAAAGAGGAGATTCAGTTTACAGATGTAAGGCAACAGCTTTTTCTGCAGGGGTGACAGGCATCAAAAATGTAGCCAACCCACAGGGAAAAGCCTGTCCTACAGGTAAAAGGGCAAGGGCACCTACTCTCAGATGAAAAAGATCCGTTTACAGGGAAAATAGAATGGCTAAGGTCCATTTATAGATTAAAGGGAATGGCCTAGACTTATTGAATCTTTAAGGACCTTTGGAATTTTGAATGGATTTGTGTCCTGAACGTGCAGTGTTTATTAAAAGTACAACTTAAAAATTACAATTTTCATGTCTCTTTTCTACCTCTTATTTTTCTTAACCTTTCTCGTTTTCCTTTCTTGAGACTTTGGTCACTTATTGTTAAGGGATACAGAAGAGCCGAATGTCCATCTTCTTATGGCTGCTTCAGACTAGGTGGCACTGACCCTGAGTATACAGGGATCAAAAATCTCATCCTGACTGACCTCAAGAAGGCAAAGAAGATAAGTTTTTATTTTTATCATCAGAGACAGGGATTCTTGTGCTTCGAGGAAGGTTGCTCATGGGAGAAGGAGTAGGAACAGGATAGAGGAGGGCAAAGGCTGATCAAGGAGGTGGCTTCAATGGGTATCACATCTGGCATGATCCTGAACTGCACCAGTGTTGTCCATCCTTGTGTCCCCATGTGTGGGCTGCCATGTACTGCCAGATCTGGAGAATTCTATGTAGAAGGGGGGACTGTGAACCTGGAGCACCATTAGTTGCATTCCCAGCAGTAGAGAGGTGGGTGTGCTGGTGTCGCTAATCTGGGCAGAGCTGCAGCAGCACCCCCTGCAGAAGGTCTGGTGTCCCTTATGGGAAATGACAAAGGTGCACACCTGCCTGCTCACATGGGCTGTGAACCTTGAGCACAGGACCCTCTGCTTCTTATCTTGGAAGCCATGGATCCCCAAGTGTTTCATGGCTAGAACCACATTGCAGTGTAACTGATTTCTTTTGTAATCCTTTATATTTGTCTTTGTATATTTCAAGCATTCTTCTGATCCATAGTTTTCATCAGACAGCCAAATGGTCTGAGGTACACACACGTACACAACACGAAGAGAGTAAGGAGGTGGCGACAGTAATTGTTCTGGGGGATGGGTGTTAGAGGATGAGGGGGATTCTAGGGAGCTGGTAGGAGCTGGAGAGAGGTTTTTAATTTTTTGTGTGTCTTTGGGTTCTGCTGATATATTTGCATGTGCATGGATGACATTGTAAAAAGATTTAGAAAGTGTATTTTTTTTCCAGTTTTTTTCCAATTTTTTTTAAAGAGAAAAAAAAAACATGCAAAGGGTAGAGACAACACAGAACCCAAAAAGAAAAAAGATAAACAGTAAGAAATCACTAGATGACAAACCACACATTGTCCTCTCAGAAATAGCCATTCAAACCACAAAACGAAAGCATACAAAGTAAACATCCAAACAGTGAGACTGCAAACAGCCGTGCATGCACGAATCTCCACATGTACCTCCATCCCCTCCGCATCAGAGGAAAAAATAAAACCCAGCAAGACAAAACCAAACAAAGTCCCGCAAAAACATGAAACCAAAAAGTCGTACAAAACCACAGCACAAGGTGATCTACAGTGATCACCGTGCTGCCTCCTATCATCTAGAAAGTGTACTTAAAAGGATTACTGTTCCAAAGAACTGGAGTGGGGTGGGGGAGAAAACAGCAGATGCTAGGGAAAGGGCCCTTCAAAGGAGCCTGACCTTTCCTGGGTTTCTCTTCATTCTCATCTCTTGGGTTGCCTTTCCAGTTTTGTACTGTCTCTCTGATTGCTTGGTTTCCTCTTCAAAAAGCCCTCTCCAATCTAATGACTTCTTTCAGTCTTGAAAGCTGCTTTAGCCCTTTTGAGTGGAGACCTGCAAAATAATCTTTCACTAATTTTTGCCCCAACTCCTTATCAACTGATCACAAAATGTAAAGTCATTTCTTAGCACATTCACATATCCTAGCATAGTAAATCACTTTAATTTGCATAATGGTTTTGTGAGCCAAAAGCATGCCTTTAAATGAAGAAAACATTTTTATAATGAGAATAAGTTGAGGGGATTGTTTCATATTTAATTATGTGACATTTGTAATCAGACCAGGTTCAAAGACAATATATGATGTCTCTTTTATTCACATTCTCCCCCCCCCCCAATTTATAAAGGAGTCAGGATTTACTAAATTCTACCTCTCGGGACTTTAAAATGGATGTGCATTCTCCACCACTTTTGTTGCCAAGGGAGTACACATCTGCCCTGGAAAACCTTCCTGTGGAGCAACATCGGCAGAGATAAATGAATGAGAGTACATATGGTGCTGGAATAATAGTGCAATTTGGCTGAAGTGTGACATCATCTTTTCTCAGTTATATCTCCCATCATAAGTAGCAGTAAGTCCACCCGAGCTAGAGAATGAATTACAAGGACAGCACACTGACAAGGTAGGATTAAACAAACAAACAAAAAAAATGGAAAGTAAAATTTACCAAGAAGGGAGCTTTGACTAGATCCAAATATTCATAATATATTTTTCTTCTGTAACATTGTGATGTGATCACCCTATCATAATTCTTTCTTTTTTGTGTTTTTAAAATTTTATGGGTACATTGTAAGATATACATAATGATTGCATTCATCATAGGGAATTGGTACCTGTCCATGATATACCTTGCTGCTTCTTTTTTCCCTGTTACCCTCCATCCCTTCAGCTCTGCTTTCTCTCCAAACTTTATTTCTTAATGGTTGGTTTGCTATAGATACACATATATATCACCAGATTATAATTAGGGATATTGTAATTGATTTTAATCCTTAAAAGAGACATTCAAATGCTGGTAAATTAAATGCCTGTATTAGTTGAATCCTCTCACTGTGATCCCATATGTCTCACTATTGACCCTGAGAGAGGGTTTGCTGGGTTTTGTTTGGTTATCAAAAGAAGGATGTCATCATTGTTTATGCTGAGCAACCTTGAAAAGTGGTTTGTGTCTGGGGAGTAGAGTTTATGAATCTGTATTTGTTCTAGAACAGAGGGTCAGTACTAATTTACTGCAATTTTTTCTTTTTCTTTTAAAAATAACAGCCTTATTGATTTAAAATTTACATATTCAACTATATTAGTCACTCTTCTATTACTGGTACAAAATACTTGATACCTTCAATTTAAAGAGGGAGAAAGTTAATTTATTTTATGGTTCAAGGGATTCAGTCCATGGTTTACTGACTCCAAGGCAGAAACATCAAGGTGGAAGAGCATGGTGAAGGAAAGCTGCTCACTGCATAATAGCCAGGAAATAGAATGGTGGAACCTGGGACAAGAATAAACCTTTCCAGGTCATTCTCCTAGTGACCTGCTGCTTCCTACCAGGCCCCACCTTGAACAGCAGTCAGGTATGAGTGTAGCACACCCATGATGTAATCACTTTGCAAACACATGAGACCTTTTAGAGTTAGTAAACTGTAACACCAGCTGTGGCTTCTGCATGCCATTTTTTTAGAGTGCAAGGAAAATACTCCTATCTTTACCTTCTATTGCCCACAAGTATCACACGAATTTCTCCACAGGCACTGATAATACCTGGGAGGAATGCATACTACAAACAGATTAAATAAAAAAAATTTTTTTTGTATTTATTTATTTATCTTTTTGAGGTAGGGTCTCACTATGCAGTTTGAGCTGGACTTGAACTCATTTTGTAGCCCAGGTTGATCTCAAACTCACAATGATCATCTTGCCTAAGAATTAAATTTTATTTTATTTTTTTGGTACCAGGGATTGAACTCAAAACCTCACACTTGCCAGGCAGGCACTGTGCCGCTGAGCTATATCCACAGCCAGAATTAAATTTTAAAACTGGATTAAGAAGTCATGAAAAAGAAGAAGAAGCAGAAATAGAGGAAAAGGAGAACTACAGAGGTACAGTGCACAGTTCATTATTGAAAAGAAAATGTTCTTCTGTTTGAATAATGATCAAAGAGATTTCACTATTGCTTCCCCACATGGTTATGCCTTTTTTAAACAGCAAGTCCCAACATCAAGAAACCAGGAAGAACTAAGGCTTTAATTAGTAGTAATGAAAATTTGAAAAACATTGGCCAAAAACTTAAAAGTCAATTTTGTTTCCAAAGCACATTTGCATATATCAGAGGTAAAATGATGTTTTCATGAATACTTAGGATTTATTTGTGGAAGCTATTTTTTTGTGGGCTAGGGAACAAATGGTTCATTGAGACAGAAATGGACTGATCTGGTTTCAAAGAATTCTATTATAAGAATAAATTCTATAAAACAGATGGAATTAGAAGTCCCTGAACACAGAAAAGGAGTATCAGGTAATGAAAATGTTTTTTGGTATAGTAATGTGTTAAAATTATTAGTATGCAAGAAACCCTGGCAAGAATAGAAGAGGATATAAGGAAGAACAAAACTGTATAACTGATAGGCCATTGTGTTTTCCAAAATAGACCTCACTGCAGCTTGGTAGCAGCTATTATTCTCATTCTATTGATGAAAACACACTTCCAAGAAAGATGTGTTACAAGTGACAGGAAACTCAAACTGACTTCAGCAATAAAAGGTATGTGACTTTCTGTCTCTGTCTCTTTCTTTGAGACAACAGAATGAAAAAGTTCAGGGCTAGCATAAGCTTTTTTTTAAAAAAGAAAAAAAAAATGAAAGAGGACAGAAGTAATACAAAATTTCAAAAGAAAACAAAAACAAAAACCAGTAAGAAATCACTAGTTGACAATTACATATTTTCCTACTAGAAGCAGTTGTTCAAGTTACCAAAGTAAAGCATACAAAGTGGACATTTAAACAGTAAGACTGCAATCAGTTCTGTTCATCTATCCAACAAAAACTTAGTAATATGGTCATCAATCCTACACACTCAAACATACATGCAGTTATATCCTTTAGAATATGGTCATCAATCCTACACACTCAAACATACATGCAGTTATATCCTTTAGAATTCCTTTCCTCTCTCTTTTTTTTACAATAACTATAATCAATTCTTGTAAACTGTTTAGAAGTTCTACACATGTATAAGTCTCTACTTGCATACCTAGCCTTTTTGTGTTAGAGGGAAAAAAACCAAAGCACATCAACAATATAAATTTCTAGAGAAACGTGAAATGAAAAGGACATATAAAACCACAATACTAGGTGATCTATGGTAGTCACTATGATGTCCCCTGTTATTTTCAATAAAATTATCTATATCATCAAGCATAGTATAATTAAACTTAGCAGTACATAGCACTACTAATAAAAAACAAACACTGGAGACATTATAGGACTTCAAAGGCAGTTAATAATCAAACCAGAATGGGTATCCTATTGAATCCTGCTATCCCCAGAGTAGTTGCCCCTACTCCCAGACTTGACACCTTCAAGCATACCAGATTCAAATAAGATCAGTTAAGACAAAATAGTGATGTAGCAAATCTTCTCTAACTCATCTCTGCTATGCTATTTTTCTGTCATTGTTGTTTAGTTTTCTCCTTCATTCCACTATATGCTCCTTTCTTTGAGGCCTTTCTGCCATTGTTCCTGGAATCCTGGTGATTTTCTTCTCTCTCTCTAGAATGTCCCTCAGTATTCTTTGCAAGGTTGGATTGGTGGTCATGAACTCCCCCAGTTCCTCTTTGTCATGGAAATATCTTGTCTCTCCATTAATTTTGAGAGACAGTTTTGCAGGGTACATCAATCTGGGTTGGAGGTTATTTTCTTTCAGGGCTTGGAATATTTCGTTCCAAGCTCTTCTTGATTTGATGGTTTACATTGAGAAGTTTGCTGTGATTTTGATGAGTTTTCCTTTATAGGTAATCTGTTTCTTTTCTCTGACTGCTTTTAATATTCTGTTCTTGTGATGGATTTCTGGGATCTTGACTACTATATATCTGGGTGTAGATCTGTTTGGGTTGTAGCTGGCTGGAGTTCTATATGCCTCATATATCTGAACATCACTTCGTATGCTTGGAAGGTTTTCCTTAATTATTTCTATGGATAGCCTTTTTATTTCATTTGTATTTGTCCCTGCTTCTTTGTTCACGTTTTTTATTCTTAAGTTATAAATCCTCTTGTCATCCTCTAGCTTTTGTATCATTGCTTCCTGGTTCCTTGTTATTTTTAAGAGATCCTTCCTTTCATGATCATACGTTGCAAATCTATCTTCAAGTTTTTAAAGTCTGTTTTTAGTTTCTGTTAAGAAGTTTTGCCAGTTTTCAATGGAGTTTTTAATTTCCTGATATTCTCTTTGGGTCTGTTTCATGTATCCTAGATTTTGTTTATATTCTTCATCAAAGGCTTCTCTCCTTTCTCTGGGTTCCTCCATTCTTCCACTTGTTTCTTCTTGAGGAATACCCAGCATTTCTTGTATTAATCTTCTTATATCTTGCTTCACCTTAGTTAGAATTTCAGATTTAAATTTGTTGATGAGGTCACAGAAGTATTTCTTTATTTCCTTTGAGGCCGCGTCTGATATTGCATGTTTGCTGCCCTCAGTCTTCTCTGTTTTTACCTCTCCTGGCCTTATTTTCTCTGGGTCAGCAGTTGGAGGCATTTTGTTGTTTCTCTGTCTTGTCATGTTTCTGGTTTCTTTCAGACAGGTGAATGGTGGAGGTCTCCGGACCTTTATATATTGCTTATAGTCCCTCTGCAGCTTATAGGCTAGGGCAGTGCTGCCCTCTCCTGTTTGTTGTTGATCTGTGAGGTGCATGCAGGGAAGGTGTGGGCTAGCCCCTCCCCTCTAAGCCAGTCAACCAGTGAGTGTCTTCAGGATCTTAGTCTGTGCTCTGCAGATGTCACAGGTTCAAGACAGCCTCATCCCTGGCTATTGGGTCCCAACCAGGGGCATGGCCCAGCCCAAGCAGATCCCACCAATCCACTTTGGGCCAGGAGCCACAGACTGAAGCCGCCTCAGCTGTTGATTCAAGCCTGTCCTGCCCAAATCCAATATGTCATCTTGCTCTGGGGAATCCAGTTCCCAGCACTCACCAAAGTTTGTGCAGCTCAGCTCACCATCTCCACTCTCCGTTGCAGTGCCTCCTCCTGCCAAGGGTCTCAAGCTCACCAACCCCTGCTCTCGGCAGGGGTGTGACCTCAGCTTGACCGTGAGTCGCCCGACTCTAAGATGCGCCCAGCACAGCTACTGGAGCGTGCCCAGCTCCAGCCCTCCATCCACGCTTCTTCTTATTTTATTTATTTTTTCCTCTTTCTTCCTGGGTTGCAAAAATTCCTCTCCTTTCATCTGGTCTTCTCCATGGTGTCAGATTCTAGCATCTGAGTTGTTTTTCAAAGAGAGGTTCTCTATTATCTACCTATCAATCAGCCATCTTGGATCTCCTTTCGCATGAGCTTTTTGTATGCCTTGGAAAAGATGTTCCATTTGGCACTTCAGACCATTTCTCTTGATATCTTCAGTTCTATTTCCCTAGTATATAGTGACTTGGGTTGGGCAGGAGACAGTGACTTCTGAGCTGGATGCATGGGTCAGGGTGGGTCAGGGTGTCTTTCTCAGGGGTAAGAAGTGGTTTTTAAAATTTTTTTTATAGGTACTGGGGAACGAACTCACGACCACTTGCTTACAAGGCAGGCACTTATGCCACTGAGCTAAATCCCCAGCCCCGTAAGGAGTGTTTTTAATCTGAGTGTGGGGAACGGTATAAATAACAGATTGAACAGGTATAAGTAACAGATAACTAACAAGAGGTTAACAGCATGATACAATTAGAAAGATTTAAGTTAAGGCTAGAGCTCAGTTCTTCCAAATCTTGGCCAGATCTACATAGGGAATGAAACTGGAAAATAAGACAAGGAGTAACTCAGGACTTGCCATTTCAGTTGGGATGTAGATGAGGAGAAAGTGACAAAAAAGCTTTTGGTATACCAGGGGGAGCTTTAGAAAGGATGCTTTCTTTTGGATTCTTAATGAACAAACTTGATCCATCTGCTTTTGTCATATGTGTGTCCTATGCTTCCTATGTATGTGGTGACAGTTCTCTCTGTAACTAGGTTCCTGGGGACATTTTGCTTACTGGATCTCACTCTTGCCCAAATCCAACTGAACATCTTCAGTTGTGGCTGTGTCTTAAGAAAGACTGCTCTGCTAAGTGTTACCTCTCACTGTGCCCTCCCTGCCAGATAGAAAGATCCAGATGTCATTCCTTTGGGTGTTGTTGGCCTATTTGTCTGCTTTGTTTAGGGTTCTGAATTCTCAATTTCTAATAGGTGGAAAACATCTAGATCAAAATAAGTTTCATTAAGATAGTATTCAACCAAGACAGTGGTTCCCAAATGGTTGCCCTTAAAATACCTGCTTGTGCATACCAAAGCATGTATTTTATCAAACTCTAGCACCACTTGCATTGAAAATACTTTGGGGAAATAAAAAAGAAAATATATACATTTCTAAAAAATTTTGTAGAATTAAAATGTTCTAGGCCAGGTGCCATTTTAAGAATTATATCCTTGAAATTATATGCTTTCAATTCCTTTCATAGTCCTTGACCTATTCTAAACATATCTGTTATTTTACACATTCACCCCAACTTTTAATATACAGTAAGCTACAATGATACACGGAGGGTATAAGATCAGCCTCAGTAGTCATGTGAATTTCCAGTGCCACTTTAATTGAGGAGTGGGGCTCACATTTAACTAGTATGGTAAGTTCTGGCCTGGTTTGAATTTCTTTCTGTAGGAATTGCTTTGTTTTTGTCTCAACCCTTCCTTGCTTTCTGGGTTGAACTAGTAAATTCTAATCTTTGCTTATATAGTCTCTAAGTATTGAGTTTTTGGTTACAGATATTGTGGAAGGCTTCTCCATAATGTAGGAACCACCGACCTTGGTTATGCAAGGTTCTTATCTCTGTAACATGCAAAAGCCCGGGCTCTTTAGCTCTTTGCTGCTCTTCCTGCAAGGTCAGCATTCTTTCCTCTACTGAGTGTGGTCATGGCAGATTGTTTCTCTCCATATCCTCCTATTTTCTCCCTCTCTTTTCCCTGAAGTTCTTGCAATGATAGGAGTTCTTCTTGGTTGATGTTAAGTTTAAACAGTTAACTTTAACTGAAGCTGCAATTGAAATAGTTTGTTTTAGGCAGGGATACAAATGCCATGATGTTTTCTGGCCATAATATCCAATGTCCTTCCCCCCCCCCATATCATCAAACAATAACTGTTAGTCCTAGTATTTTATCCTTTGTGCCAGGGTTCTTAAAGTGGCTTACATGAACAGTTTGTTGGTAAATTAAACTTGGAAGGTTCTGGATTAATGTCATATAAGCTCTTTTCCTGACCATTTTCCCAGAAACTTGGCTGGAATGTTAACATTTGTCTCCGAGTGGGTGCTGGTGAGAAATGATTCCTTTTTCTTGCACTGTTTAGCTAGTCTCTGTGTCATATAACCTGAATGAAAATGGGCTGCATATAGACCAATCTCAACATACTTTCACAACCAAATGAAACCCAATCTGGTTAAATAGCACTCCTATCCCCAAGGCAATGTGTGCTTGTCAAGAAGGATGCCTGTGGCAGAGAGAGCAAAAGGGTAACTATGCTACCCCAAACATCTTTATAGATTTCTCTTCCCAAAGTTACTAGCTGCTCCTCCGCCTTTCTCTACAGCCTTTGATTTCTCTTCTTGCCTTCTAGATCTATTATATTCTTTCAAGATGAGCTCCATGTCCTTTCTCAAGCAAATTATTTGACCTCTGGAGCTCTTCTAGTTTTCTATTTTACTCAATATTGAGATCATTATAACAGTTTCTCAAAACTAGATGGAGCAAAGATAGATTCTTCCTCAGAAGACAGGGGATGGGGAGGAGGCCATTCTGGAGGTTTTGGAGGCAACATATGTAGTACACCTCTTTCTTGCATAGTCAAACACTGATGAAGATCAAAATAACAACTTTGTTCCTCCTAGAGCTAACTGGAGAAGGAAACTACACTTACTCATAGATCTTGAGATGATCTGGATCAGCCTAATAGGGGTGGCAATTTACTGAAGATAGAAGAGAATGGTTGTGTCCTGAAGAAGTGCCACTCTGAAAGAAAGGTCCAGTCCTCAGAAGGAGTTCAGACCTACATGCTGTTTTCTCTGCCCATTTTATCTTTTCCCAGGGTATCTCTTCATTATCGCTATGAAAGACAGACACCACAGCTTTATCTTAAATATTTATTCACAGTATTATAGGCCTGACCTCATCTGTCTGGGACAGTAGGCCGGGTACCCCTCCATTTGTGAAATAATCAAATTGCATAAGGCCTATCTTGTCCCACCACTATAAGTCTTCTTAATATTGTAGAAATCTGCCCATGGTCTTCACATGAAATGTCATCTATGCTGAGCTGTACTAGGTTTTAGAAAGTTATAGTTGATTTCCTTCTCAGGAACTGAGAAAATGAAAAAACTGTTGGTTTTGCAAGAAGGTTTTATATATCTGTAGGATTCTTCCACTTTCAATTTGCCCCTACCTGTATATCTACTGATATGGTTTGCTAATGGTTGGCTGTAGCCTGCTGGTGCAGAATGCTTGCATGATAGGCCTGTGTTTCATATTTTATTTAATGTTTTCCTGAAGCATGAATTGCTTCTGACCTTACCTGAGAAGCCTCTCAAACCATCATGTACACATTACATTTTGCCACTGAGGGTTGGGAGTGCTGACTAGAGCTGTGTCATTGTACTTGGTTGTTTCCTGGTTTTGATGCACGTCCCCTCTAGACTTCTCTGGTCACTGAATCCTTCTATGAACTCTGAAGACACAGAAGGTAAAAAAGCAGGACTAACCTGATTTCAAGAATTTCCATTTCTGCTTCTTTTCAAATGAGAAAGTACAGTGTCCTGGACACACAGCTTGGTATCAGGTTTCTGTAGTTTTTGTCACATTCATATAAAGAGTTGTGTGTAGAATCCTTGGGCTCAAGGTGGCACTCAGGAGGATGAGGCAGGAGGATCATTGCAAGTTCGAGTCCAGCCTAGGCTACAAAGTGAATTCAAGGCCAGCTTGAACTACATAGGGAGACCTTCTGTGAAAAAACCAAAGCACGCCCCCCCTCCCACAAAAAAACCCAAAAACAAAACAAAAAAAGAATCCTTTGGCTCTCCTGTCCCTCAAGGCAGGAGACAGACACTGTGCTGCAGGTGTTGTTGTGTACCTTCTTCTGTTTTGTCTTATCTGAGATGCACACAGATGATGGGAATTGAACAGGATACTTTTCAAAGCTCATGGGTTATAATAAGCATGAGTCTGTGGCATGTGCTGATCCACATATGCATCTGGTTCCACACTGAGGTTTTCCTCTTAATCGAAAGCAGGGGATGCTCCATTAGGCTTACTTAGCTTTTAAGCTGCCTCTTTGACTGCATGATTTTCCCTAAGGTCCAATTTCACTATCTACTCCTTGATGAAACCTTTCTTGACCACCAAAGCTCATAGTAATCTTGTCATCTTAATGACAGCCATTGAATTAGCCTCACTGAGCACCTGTGTTGTGCTAGTAGCTGGGTTGAAGAATGTAGATTGACAACGATGAATAACAAACTTGAAGGGTGTACTATTTTCAGGAACAGTAATAGTCTTTACTGTCTTTATTATTGAATGCAGTCCATTAAACAGCTCCCAGGCAAAGAGAGGGGTAGGTGGGGCACCATGTACATCCTGTAGTTTCTGAATGCTGCCCTCTAGAGGGTTGGAGGTATGTGTAGTCAGGCATGGAACCCAGGCTTTGTACTTGCCAGCCAAGTGCTCTACCACTGAGCTATTCCACAGGCCTGAGGATGACATTTTTACAGCTTCTGTTTTCTTTTGCACAGAGTATTCAGCATGCTGTTTTCCCTTTAATCAAGATTCAGGAAATACTTAATTGAGTTATTGAAATAGGTTTCCTGGCGATATTATTAAATTAACTTGTATACTGTTGAGGGAGCAGCTGGATCCTGCTTCCTTAACCATCATGGTAATGGAGTGGAGAGCAAGACGGAGAGCCTGCTTTTATAAACTCTCCAGGTGATTTTCTTCAGAGCATTTACAGAACATTGCCTCAAGATTTTGGCATATGACTGTCAGGAACCAGGTTGACTGACAAAAAACTCTTCAGTGTACCATAAATAGCTATGAAAGTGATATTAAAGTCAGGGCCCATCAAAATTCTCTGTAGAATCAAATACAACTACAAAAACTTGAGTAGAACAAAATTGATGCGAATTAAAAAAGAAGAGAAAGACTAATTAAATGATTATGTTTCTGACCTATTGCTGTCTAACATAGCAGTCCAAGACTGGGTGGCTAGAAACACTCATTATTTCTTATGATGAATGGGTTGGTTGGGCTGAGCTAGGTGCTTTCTTAGCTCCATGTGATATAGCTGGGGTCACTCATGCAGCTGCATTTAGCTGGGAGTTTGGCTGCAATGGGAACATCCAAGATAACCTCATACTGCCCAGGGATTTCTTCTTATGATGTCTCTTGTTTTCTAACCTTAGTTTTTATAGTATGACAACTGGTTGCTAATTCTCTTAAGGTATGGATTTAGAAGTCCCACAGCATCATTGCTATTTTATTATTGGACAAGACAAATGACAGGGCCAGCCTAGACTTGTTGGGAAGAGAACTGAACTCACCTCTCATTATAGAAGAAGGGGAGGAATTGGTGGTGGACATATTTAAGTAACATCTGCCATACACAGAGTCACATCTGGAGCATGCAGGAAGAAGTGACTGTATTTCAGGTCATCTAAACTCCAGCCTAGAAGCAGTTATAGGATCCATACAATGGAGTTATAGTCAGTGATAGAAGGGAAAAATGTATACTACAAAATATATGTACTCCAAACAAATCATACTAAGTGAAATGAACCAGGTACAAATGGTCACATCTTTATTATAAAAAGTCCAGAAAAGCATGTCAAAGGAGAAAAAAGTTGATGTGTGGTTGCCTAGGGTTAGAGGTAATCCTGGGTTCTAATTGTAAGTGGGCTTAAGATATATTATTGGAATAATAAAAATAATATAAAACTAGATTGTGCAGATGGTTACAAAACTCAGTCAATTTAGTAAAAATTATTGAGTAAAAATTAGAAGGATTGGATCTTATAACATATAAATTAAATTTCAGTAATGCTGTTAATACAGGGTGGTTGCCTTTAATTTAAAAGACATGTTCCTGAAGATCTTGTGTAATTGAAGTCTTATTCATTTTAATTTTTCCGTAAGACTAAGAGTAAAGCAGAGGGGATGTATTCTTGAAGTGCATAACTCTATAGCTATTGTTGTCTATTTTTGTTTTAACTGCCTTTTGTTTTGCAGCCTTGCATCATTTACACAGTGCTCTCTCTTACTTTAAAAATAGAGCAAACCAGGGCTGGTATCTGGCTTTCCTCATAACTTTTTATCATATCTAACTTCTAGTTCTAGGCTATTGATTGTCTAGCATGTTTTTTAGCAGAACACTTACATGCATATCTGGATGACAGTTATAGACTATTTGAAAGATTTTAAATCTTTCAAACATTGTTTAATTATTTAAAAATTTAATTAGGACATGTTTTCAGTATGTAATGATTACATTCATCATGGGAAGTTGTTACATGTACATAACATATCTTCTTTTGGCATCGCCTCCTCTCTCCCACTCTGCCCAGTCTTTTCTCTCTTGATCCTCTTCCCATTTACAGAAGATCTATATCCATGTTTCCTATTATTTTTCCTTTATTTTGCCCTTTAATTTATTTATACTTTGAGTTTTTCAGACAAGAGAAATCATCTAGTATTTAGGCTTACGTGTCTAATTTTTTTCACTTAATATGAATTCAAATTGCACCTATTTGCCTATAAATGTCTCAATTTAAAAAAAATCTCATATTTATCCTTCCTTATGGCAGAGTAGTATGCTGTTTTTTTTGTTGTTTTTTTTGTACCAGGGATCGAATTTACAACCTCAAGCTTACTAGGCAGGGGCTTATGCCACTGAGCTAAATCCCTGGCCCTCTGTTTTGTATAAATACCACATTTTCTTCATTTATCTGTTGATGGGCATATAGGCTGCTTCCAATATTTAACTATTATGAATTATACTGCTATAAATATGGGTATGTATGTATCACTGTAATACGATGTCTTTAACTGTTTTGGGAATATACTTCCTGGGAGAATAGCTAAGTAGAGTGGGATTTCTAGTTTTAGTTTTTTGAGGAATCACCATACTGATTTCCGTAGTTTTTGTACAAGTTTACATTTCCACTAACACCAATGTAGAAAGGTTCCTTGCAGTTTCACTACTATGTGTTATTGTTTTCTTGAAGGTTGCCAGTTTTTCTGGAGTGGGATGGAATCTCAGTGTTCTTTTAGTTTGTACTTCTCTAATGCCAGGAATTTACAACATTTTTTTTTCATGTAATTATTGGCTATTTGTAATTCTTTTGAGAAGTGTCTATTGCCCAGTTTTTGATTGGGTCTTTTATTTGGGGGGGGGGTTTAACTGTTTTGTTTTTCATTTATATTTTAGATACTAATCCTCTGTCCATGGAGTAGGTGGTAACATTTTTTCCCCATTCTGTATGTTGTCTCTTCACACTGGTAATTGTTCCCTTGGCTGTGCAGAAACTTTAATTTGATATAATCCCATTTGTTGATTCTTGATGTTGTGTGATGTTGTTTCTTGTGTGTTTCTTGTTTCCTGTTCAGAAAGTCCTTGCCAGTGTCTGTATCTTCAATAATTTTACCTTTTAGAAAAATCTTCTAGCAGATTGTTTCTGTTTTAATATCTAGGTCTTTGATCCGTTTTAATTTTCACTTTAGGGCATGGTGATAGATACTGGTTTAGATTCAATCTTCTGTATGTAGGTAGCCATTTTCCCCAGTGCCACTTATTAAAGAGGCTATCTTTTCCTCCAATATGTTTTTGGTCCCTTTTTCAAAGATCAAATAGTTGAATGTGCCTGAGATTGTGTCTGCATCCTCTATTTTGTTCTTTTGATCCACATGTCTGTTTTTGTGCCAGCACCATGCTATTTTATCACTGTAGCTTTGTAAAATACACTGTAGCTTTATAACTTGAAATCTGATATTGTGACATTTCCTGCTGTGCTCTTGTTCCCCAGCACTGCTTTTGCTATCTGGTTCTCTTCTGATTGCATATGAATTTTAGGATTTTTTTGTCTAGTTCATTGAGCAATGCTGTTGGTATTTTGATTGGAGTTACATTAAATAACTCTCAGATTGAATGGTCTCAATCCCTTAATCAAAAGACATAGATTGACAGATTGGATTAACAAACAAAACCCAATGGTATGCTGCAAGAAACACACTTTATTCAAAAAGAAACTCACAGACTACAAGTCAAAGGATAGAAAACAATATTGTATGCAACAGGAGACCCCGAACAAGCAGGAGCACTAGCTATTGTTTTCAGACAAAGTAGATTTCAAGCCAAAACTATTCAGAAGAGGCAAAGAATGTCGTTACATCATGATTAAGGGAGCAGTTCAACAGGAAGAAATAACAATTGTCAATATATCTGCACTGAATACTATCACACCCAATTTCATAAAATAAGAACTACTGGTCATCAAATGTCAGATAAACCTCAACACATTTATAGTGGGGTGCCTCAATCCAATACTCTACTGTCACAAATAGATTAACTAGACAAAATATCAATAATGAAATACTAGAGTTATCCAAATCCATTTTATTTCTTTTTTTTTTTAGTTGGTACCGGGGATCAAACTCATGACCGCATGCTTGTAAGTCAGGCGCTTATGCCACTGAGCTAAATCTCCAGCCCCCTATTTTATTTCAAGGATAAAAAGAAAAGGAAAAGGAGAAGGAGAAGGAAGAGAAAGAGAAGAAAGAGGAGGAAGAGAATGAGGAAAAAGAGGAGGAAGAGGGGGAGAAGGAGAAAGAGAAGAAGAAGAAAAAGAAGAAGAAGAAGAGGAAAGAAAGAAAGAAAGAAAGAAAGAAAGAAAGAAAGAAAGAAATGGTATGCATAGCACAATACTAACCTATGTCTATGTGGTAAAAGGGCACACTTCCCTTATGGCAACTCAGTGCATCACTAGCAGCTCTGGCTCTGCCTGAGCTACAAGCAGAGCACACAGAAGCTGAGAGCCTGGCCTTGGCCAGAAGTGGCAGGAGAGAATCTCTGGCTCACCCAGAGGGCACAGAGGTTCTGATATGGGCTTGGTCTAAGGGTTCCTGAGGCTGCAATAAGGAAATCAACCTACTCCTTTAAAATAAGTATGTGCATTTGCTGGCTTGTGTCACAGAAAAAGTTTTCAGTAAAGGAGGCATGAGAAGGATTTCTAGAGGAAGACATAGTATTAAGTAGAGATACTCTGGGTATTCAGACAAGGCTGGACTCTCGAGGGAGTTGGTACAAAGGATAAGAACACAGCACAACTGTGCCTGGAGGCACATCTGTTGAAGGCCAGGCCTCAAGATAAAGACAGAATGTCCAGGCCTACACTGCCTCTCTGGGGATGAGTACTATACTATAATTGATATCAGCTAATATCCAATGAAGTCTAGACAGGTATCACTCACCCCGGTGGGTGACCAGGACATCCTGATGCATCTCTTCCTAGAGAAAGTCTTGTTCTTTCCTTGTACATTTGCTATGTGACCTGCTTCCCCACTGGCTCAACATTACCGAAGCAGCCTTAGTTGTAATCTTCCTGGTTGACCATAATTTTGTCCCATGTTGTGTCTACCTTGTGATTTTGTTCTATAAAACTTCCTTTGAGCAGTGGGCTCATTGACATCCCACTCAGGTTTCCTCCTGTCTTTCTCAGGAACTGTGTCTCTCAGTAAAACTTCTTACTCTTAAAAAAAAAAAAAAAAAAAAGAAATACTGGAGTTGTACCATACCATTGAACAAATGGACTTAATAGATGTCTATAGAATATTCCACCCAATAACAACAAAATATATATTATTTTCAGCAGCACAAGAAATTTTTTTCAATATTTTAAATCTTAACAACAGTTAAATTTAACACAAGAGCATATTAGCCACCAAGACCACTGGCTAAAGTTTGGGTTCACATGCACAAGAGTGCCTGCTAGTTAAAGATGGTGGGTATTTCTGTAACCAGTTGTGTTAGCTTTCTATAACTGTGACAGAATTCCTGAGATAAACAATTTTAAGATAGGAACAATTTATTTAGGCCCAGTTTCAGAGGTTTCAGTCTGCTGTTGCTTGGCCCAGTTGCTTTTAAGTTTGTGGTGAGGGAGAACATCATGGTGGAAACACTGTTGAGGAAAGCTGCTCACCTCATGACAGGCAGGAAGTAAATGGTGGCAGAGGAAGAGGTCAGAGTACTAATATACAGTACTCTTTGAGGGGTGCCCCTAATGACCTACTTCCTCCAATTAGGCCCCACCTCCTAAGTTTCTAACACTTCTTAACAGCTCTGCCAACTGGAGACCCAACCTTCAACACATGAGCTTTTGGAGGACATTTAAGATCCAGATGATAACAGTTAAGGTGACATCTTTTCATGTATTAGGAAAAATATACTTTACAAGCCTCTGAGCTTCCCCACCACGAATTTTTCCAGGTTTTGGCAAATTTTTACATAAAAATTTGGCAAATTTTTATCATATTACTTTAAATTTTGCTCATAAAGTGGTATTTTATTATGATTCTCTTGTGTACTGTGCTATTTTAAGTAATTCAATTTCACATGAGATACACTATGTTCCAGAGGTGTTGATGGGGATACCTTGTCAGCCTGTTCCCCACCCTCTCCCTGTGCTGCTTTGATGGAAAAACCTCAGCATTGAGATGTGCATTCCAGATGGCTCAGAGCCTTTTGTATTTGTCTCAATTCAATTTGTAAGGAGTTTGTGTTCCATGAATTTGCATTGTTTCAAGTTAGACTCAATAAGTTTAAATACCAAATGAAATTCTGTCTGATCCATTCAGCCTCTGGATCTTGTCAGAAACCCCAAAACTGGCTTGGATTTTCTTCCAGGATTTATGAATCTGGGCTGAGGTAGAGAGGTTCATAAAGAGAACCAGCCAGAGTCACTTAGTCTGGGATTTCAAAAGAAGCGTTTTGTGCAATTTCTCTCTACAGACAGAGCAAGTTGTCATCATCTGCTGGGTTTATGTCCTGTTCTCCCTAAATGACCTCACTAGCCATTTTGGGTCACATATCTTCATTGATAAGATTGGATGGATCCCCATTAAATTCATATGATGAGGTCCTAATCCTTATTACCCCAGAATATGACCTTGTTTGAAGGTAGGGTCTTAACATAAGTAGTAAAGTAAAAATGAGGTCATTGGATGGGACAGGGAGAACCCGATCCAATATGACTGGTATCCTTATAATAAAGGGGAATTTGAGCATAGACACACACCCAGGGAGAATACCATATGACTGAGCAGAGAATATAGTGATGTGTTCACTGACCAAAGAATGCCAACAACAGATGACAAACCACCATGAGAAAAGCAGGTGACAGATTCTTCTCAAAGTCCTCTGATGATACTGACTTTGCTAATCCTTTAGTCTTGAACTTTCACTTCCCTCAACATAAGAGGAAATGGAGGCTAAAAGACCTACCCATGGTCTCACAGCTCCTTTCCTTGGGTAACACGAAGATGAAGCTCTCGTGATTCCCAGCATAGTCCTTTTGTGCTTACATGCTGTCGGGGAGCTCAAGAGTCAAATTGAGGAGCAGGTGAACATGACTCTTCAGGTTACCTGCTATTTTATGTTTCTATAGTTTGCTGCTTGATTAACAAACCCCAATAATACTTGTTGAACACTGTTATAGCTACTGTTGTATAACATATCACTCTAATAAAACAGAAATCATTTAATCACTGTCATAGATACTGTGGTCAGGAACTTGGAAATGTTATAATCAGCACAGTGAGTTCATCTTATCTCTGCTCCGTGGTATCTGGAGACTCAGTTGGGAAGAAGATTGGGGTCAGTTTGATGGAGTCTGAAACTATCCGAAGGCTCTTTCTCTCCTGTGTTTGTAGGGGTATATGTTGATGCTCACATTACGCATTGACTGAGCCCTCAGCTGGAGCCTCAAGCAGGCAGTGTCAGCTGGAACGTCTAGTGCTGGCCTCTTGACAGCTGAGCTTCCCCATAGTGCAGTAGCTGGGTCCCAGAGCAGCAGCATCCCAAGGGATCCAGACAGAGGCTGTGAACTTCTCATGAACTAGTTTTGGAAATACATAATGTTGCTTCTACCAGAAGTCACAAGCCCTCCCAGATTCAGGAGAGGAAAAGTAGGTCACCATATTTAATGTGAATAGAGTTAAAATCACATTGAAGGCACATAGAATGTGAGGTACATTTGTGGCTACTTTTGAAAAATAAAACCTGCCCCAAGGACCTTGAAGTGAAGCTTTCTATTTATTTGTGTTGCTCTCAACTTGTTTTCATAGCTCTTGTGAAAGGATGTACTTAAAAAAATATAATTGCATCTCTTTTGCCTAGATTTAAAAAATTATGGCTTATTTGACTTTATATCTCAATGCACAATTGCAGAAAGAGTGAACTAATCCTGGTTTGAGCACTACTTGTGTTTGTATGTATGTTTGTTTGTTTGTTTTTTAATGCTGGGGATCAAACCCAGGGCCTTGTGAATGCTAACCAGGTGCTCTACTACTGAGTCCCAACCCTTTACTACTAACTTTATGACATGGGACCAATTGCTTCACTTGATTTCATTCTGTGATCCCTAATAGAACCTACATTATTTGATCATTGTGAGGATCAAATAAAGTAAAGCAATTAGCTTGATGCCTGGTTTACGGTTAGTCTCCATAAATAATAACTGCTATTGTTGTCATCATTATGGTCAAAGCATGATTACTTATATGATTTTTTTTCTCCATGTCAAATATAAGGGGTGGCTTGATCTAGTGCTGTTATTTAGAGAGCCATCCATCCCAGTAAAGAGATTTACTTCAGGGACTTAGTCATGCTAGGCAAGGGCTCTGCTGCTGAGATATATACTCAGCTGCACTTAGTGCTGGTATTTTGTTTGATTAGTGAATGAATGAGTGAATGAATTTTGTTTTTTTGAGACAGGATCTTGCTCTGTAGTTTAGGCTGGCTTGAATTCACCACAGAGCCCATGCTGGCCTTGAACTCATGGTGATCCTCTTGCCTCAGCCTCCTGAGTGCTGGGATTACAGGCATGTGCCATAATTAAAAAAAACCCCTCAATATTGTATTGTTTTAAAAATTCAAACAACCATAAGAGAAGAAGATGCAGGATAATAAAAAGCTGATCCAAAAGGTGGAAGAATAAATTTAACTAGAAGTTGAAGAGTAATATATAGAATTGGTGTTATGAGGTTCTTCAGAACTCAAATGGAAAGAAAGTCCAGTGCATCTGAATTGAGAAAATGGGGTTTTGAAGGGTTGATGTTATGTTGAAATACCAAAAGGTGTCACCTGGGACTACCATTCCCATCCTACCATCCTAATTTCTCTTGGAGATTCAAGCAAATTCACCTCAAACCCTCCAGCACTCTTTCTGCATGTTCTCCTTTTTATAAAGCTGGGATCCTGAGACCTCATGTTTCTCTACGACCATCCACATTTTATCTTTACATTCCTTCGAGCAAAACACTACAGTTTCCGCCTTTTATAAGGAATTAAATCCCACAACGAATATTTATCTTGATTTTTATAGGTCTATTAAATAGTGGGGCTGTGGGGAAAAGTTTCACATTATAGAGCATTTAACAGTCTGCTCTCATCTTCTCTTCACCTCCCCTGTTTATGTCTTGCAAGGCTGAACTCTGGATATCAGATTCTTCCTAGGACGTGCTCAGCCCCCTAGGAAGTATGGTCCAATTTACTAGCTTGAGAAAAGAATAAAAGAAAATATATAAACAAAGAATCTGGAAAGATCAAAACAGAGTCTACACAAATGAAATTTCATGTTGTGTTTAGTTGTGGAAATGCAGTTTGACTGGAGTCTGCTGAAACATGACCACCTTTCATCCTGAAAACAGTATTCTGAAGTTGCTATTATTATACCCCTATTTTATAGATGAGAGGACTGAGGCAAAGTAAGTAGTCAAAGTTACTTGATGACATGTCCAACTACAAAACCTGTGCCCTTCTTATTCTGTGCCAGATCATCTGATCATTCTGTAAGTTTATTTCTTTTTTGATACTGGTCTACATGGTTTTATAGAAGAGCTGTTTATAGTCTCTGATCTTCAAGGATCATTTAGAGAGAGATGCCTATGATCTTCTCCATGGATGAATTGATGTGTTCCTGATCTTGCCTTCTCAAAGTGCTTTTTCCTTATTATTTAAAACTATTTTAATGGAGAAGTCACCAATGTGCAAAAGTTACAAATGAACCAATATACCGTAAAAGATATTCATTAGGGAGATGAGAACTTTCTAGTTTTTTGGCAATCATTCGATGATATTTCTGATTAATGATTTCACATGGCCCATTTCAGTGTTCAGTGGTCTTTATTTGTTAGTGTTGATTATAAGATGCCATGCCTTGCTCACTGGAACGTGACTCGTTTTGACTAACAAATGTGAATTAAAATCAATAGAAATGTCATTAGCTCCCCAATATCATGAAAGATAATATAACCATCTTTCATGCATTCAGTTTATTAAAATTTGCTAAAGTGTGAAATATGTAGGACAAGTAATGATGTTTTAATCTTTCACCAAGGTAACAATTGAAAGCTGATTGATTCCATTCAGTAATTATAAAATCAGAATGATGGAAATTGTAATCAAGTAGGATTCATTCTGCTACTTTGTCACTCCTCCATGCAAGATAAAATTCTCATTTGCATCATCTCTTTTATCTGAAAAGAAATCAAACTTCTATTTGCTTCACTAAATCCCTGAGGTAGATAATAGCCTTTCCTGCTTCTGGGAGGGGTAGGGAGGCAATTGCTGCCTACTAATAGCTGAGGAGATGCAGATAGCCCTTCTAGAAGTCTGGGTTGTTCTGTGAGAGAAAAACGTGTCAAGAACTTACTATACTGGGGTCTAAAGACTCAAACTCGAACTCTCCCCCAGCTTCTGTATGACTCCCCAGTGAGGTTAGTCTTATATATACTGATGTGGGCTTAGATAAGACATCTGGGGGTGAACATAGCTTAGGTAAGACATCTGGGGGTGAACATTATTTATACAGCCAATTCACTTGTTTTATAGAGAGCTGGTGGAAACTCTCTTTGTTCCCTAAAAGCTGACTAGAATCCTAGTTTTTTGTCTTTAAGAGGAGACAGGAGAACCACTTTTAGCCTGTGGACATTTGTTAGACTGGTTATGAACTGTGGGAAGAACTGGATGGTATGGGCAGAAAAAGGGAGGGCTTGAGTTAGTGTTTAGGCCTAAGACCTAGAATTTCAAACCTTCGAAGAGGAGGCTGAGAGAATCAGGGGTTGCCAACAGCCTTAATGACTTACATCTACCATCTGCAGGCTGGAGAGTAGATCATATCTAGCTGTCACTGTGACACAAGCCAGAATGTATCATCAGCTGACTTGGGAGCAATAAACCCTTACTGGAAAAGCAAAATTCATCAGGGAAGGTTTTTGTCCCTGTATACTGACTCCTTCTTGTCCTTAAGTAGGTCTGGTGCCTTGTTAGATGATGTCAAAGAATCTTGCACTTTTCTTTCCTAACATTTCACATTTTTGTGCTTGTGGAATTATTTGGTTATCACCAGTCTTGCCATCATTAGACTGAAAGCTTTGTGAGGGCAGAGAGTGAATTTGTGTATGTACTCTGAGCGTGTGTGCACTTCCAGTGTGGTTGAATAAATATTCTTGGCGGCTTCTCTCTTTCCTCTCTCAAGGAATCTGACCTACATAAAAATTTGTACTGTCTTGTTAGAAACTGTTTTTTCTACTTTACAAATGAAGATGGCCATCTGCCTCTTGGGCATTCATGTTCCCATTTCATAGCCTTAATGATTATAGGACTTGATTATATAACCGTTTAGAAGTCACTCACAAATTAATTAGGAAATATTTCCATTGCAGAAGACACACACACACACACAAGATAGCTAAGAAAATTATACTACTAATTTCTTTTAGTTCATTGAAAACAATGGTTTGTGCCTATACTGTTTGATCAATTTTGGCATGCAATATATCTTGTAATCTGAGCATCTACTTTTTTTGAGCATTTACTTTGAAGATAGCCATATGCAATATATTAACCATTGTTAATTTTCTATTATCTTGGTATGAAATTCTCTGTTATTGTTTTTATTGTTTTTTCTCTTTAAAATAAAAAACAAGTTTAAAAAAGGAATGTCTTTCTGTGGCTCAGATAAATGAGAACATTGGGGTGATTCTTCATTTTCTGCTATACAAATATTTACATTTATTGTTTTATTACAGTTACTAACCTTCTAACATGTTTCCTGTGATGGTAGAGTACTGTGAAGACATTGTTTTTGGAGCCAGAGAGACCGAGGGTTGGATCTTGGCCCAGACACTGTGAGGCCTCTCATCTGTAGATTGGGATGATTGTGCTTGTGTTGTAGGGTCTCTGGTGGGTTAGAGATACTGGAGATGATAGTGCCTTATATGCTGCCTGATGTACTGTCAGGGCTATGTGTTTGGTTATAGTGAGGATTATTATTGCCAAAGTTCAAAAAGTAAAAATTGCTGGCCACAGAAGCCAGATCATTTACTTTAACAACCCACAGCAAGCTGTAAGACAGTGCTCAAGACAAACGGATATAGTTCTTTTAAGCTCCTTGCAGAGACAGACTTTGGGGGGTGCTGGAGAGAGCTTCACTTCAGGACCATATGAGCACTGACAAGGTGGCACTCAGGTTGGTGTCACATTAGGATCAGCAGGAGAGTGATCAAAAAAGACTTGAGGCCTGGGTCTCCCATCATATCAATTAACTACAAATTTTTAGGGCCCAGGGTGAGGCATTCATGTGTAAAAAATTCTTTAGGTGATTTCAATGTCTTAGGTTGAAAAATCACTGCTGTCCCACAGTTATCATTAATAATCACATTATAAAATCTCAGGACCTTACATGAAGGGTTACAGCAAAGAGAAAGGTGAAAAGGCATAAAAAAGTGTGAATCGCTATTGCTGTGGTGCATTTGGTGGAGGCCCGTGCTCTGGGAAACAGGTCTTTTGTCAGCATCACCAGAGTAGAGAGCTCATCGTTTTTAAACTATTACAATCCCATAGGAGGTGAGGTGATGGGTTCTGAGAATGGGATGTCGAGATATGTCATTTTAAATGCTGAGTTTTTAGGAAATGCTCTTCTTAGAGTGCCTCCCTTGGGCCTGATGGTTTGGCAACTTTACATCCAGCACTTACTGTCCATCCCACTGGGCAAGCCTCCCTCTGATCTGAGTGCTGAGGACGCTTTATTGGCACAGGCAGCATTCAAAACCAGCCTTTGTCATGGTGTGCTTGAGAGTCATCCCCACAGAGGGGACACCCTCCAGTGGGCTCCTGGCATGTGTGTGGATGGTACTCCTTCCACAGCCCCTTCCACACAGTCCTTCCACAGGGCAAGCGGGGCTCGACTGAGCTGCAGGCACTCAGGAAATGTGCTCAGTTGCTCTGCTCTGTGGGGAATTGAGGCCCAGAGGGATCACTTGAGAGGTGACCGGGTGAGATCCTGTGTAATCAAGAAGCTGGTCCTTAGTGCAGGTCCTACTGCTGGGTTAGGGCTTTCCCCATCTTATATAATTCCCCCACCTGTTTTAGTCTTGTGTTTCTCTTGTTTGCTCTTTCTCTTTTCCTTCTCTCCCTAGCTTCCTCCCGAGTCCATTTTCTCTAGTCCCCCTCCTCCATTTTTCTCTTTGATTTTGTCATATCAAAATATGTCATATGTCTTTGTTTTGCCTTGATGGAGGCTCTCTAATTAGAAATGATGGTTAATTCTTCTTGGACTCAAATGACCAGTTCTGTTGAATTTGATAACTGTTAATGTTTGTGATTTATAGTTAAAAATGCCACAAATTAGGTAAAGAGTAGAAAAGATTAAGTAAGGAAATCAGATTTTAAAAAAACAAAACCAAAAGTTCACCATTTCTGACAATGATGATCATCATTCCCAAACTCCTCCCAGAGGGGAGCAGATGATGCTGGATGACGAGGTTGTAGTGTGGAAACCTGTTTGAAGGAAACTTCTTCTGGCATCTCAGCAGGAGACTCTTTTCATCAACAGGATGATGGTTATTGCCTGTCTGGTTGGATTTTTAATCTTCTGCATTATTCTATTTGAAATCATGGGGATATGATCAGAAAACATTTTCTTCCATTTGCATGACATCTTATATTTGAGATAATACTTTCCTCTTATATTTGGGATAATACTAATGCAGTTTAGAACATGCAAATGTATTACAGTGGCATGTATTTTTTTCTCAGATATTACCAAGCCAATTCCTATAAAAGCAGAGAAAGGGTAAAATGTAGAATCTGAATATATTTTTGTTCAATGTCTTTTTTGTCTTCTGAGTCTTCCCAGAATGAGTAGATTATCATGTTATAGTCTAAAGGGACAAACTCTGCTCTGAGTGTAAGGGGAGTTTAACCCTTCTTCCATACTTTTTTTCTTTCTGGTACTGAGCCTTTGCACTGAGCTACATCCTCAGCCCATTTTTTTTTTTTTTTTAAATTTCAAGACAAGATCTTGCTAAGTTGCTAAATTGCCCAGGCTAGGCTTAAATTTGCATTCCTCCTGCCTCAGCCTCCCACAATGCTGGGATTATAGGCATGCATCACCATGACCCACTTTGAAACTCCTTTCCTACAGGCCATTGCTTGATGCCCGGCATCTGTCTATCCTTTGTGGCATCACTTATTCTCCATGCATAGGTCATTTAGAGAAGGACAGAGGGCTCTGCAATAAACTCAAGGGGTGGAGCAAGAGACCCAGGTTTAAATCAACAAGGACACAATGGACTCAAGCTCTACCGATGGGTGTGTGATTGACACGGGATCCTGTAGAGCCACTGAGACTGTGGGTCCTGTTTCCCTGTCTGAAACCAAGAAGCAGGGGGGTATAGATGAAGCCATTCACAAAGGGAAAGTCCATTTGAGAATGAACAGACTCAGAAGATCATACCTGGAGAAAACAGAAAATGTTCGAATGTACTCCGAGAAGATTTGGCACAGTTGGACTAATTTAGTGAAGATAAACACGGTTGAATTGTATCCCCTCCCTCCCCTCCAAGATATATTGACATCCTTCTTGTAGGACCTGGAGAGTGTGAACTTCCTGGGGTTAGGGTTTTGGCAGATGGAATTAAGATGTAGATGAAGATGAGGTTGTTGAAGAGGAGGATGAGGTCTTACTCCAAGATAGCTTGCATCTTTTTCACAAGGGCACAGACACAGAGACTGACACATGCAGAAGAGGCAGCCATGTGAAGACACAGATGTGTGCAAGGACACAGCCAAGGCAGAGCCACCAGCACCAGGGCTGATGAGCAAGCGCTAGAAGATCAGAAGGGGCAGGGAAGAACTGTCAAAGAGAGCACGGCCTTGCAGGGCCTTGAACTTCAGACTTCGGACTCCCGAGCTGTGAGACAAGAGAGGTCTGCTGTTTTAAGGCACCTGGTTTGAGATAGTTTGTGAAAGTAATACTAGGAAATTAATGTCATTACATAGAAAGACTTAACTCTAGGAAAAATAGAAACTTGTTCAGGAAAGGAAAGGAAGGAAAAGACCATGGGTACTGCATGGCAGAGTTATCAATAATTTAATAGTCATAATACTATTAACCTTGGTTGTCACTCTTAGCAAAATGATGACATACTGAGAAACATAGATGCATGGGGGAAGCCATTGTCCATGCAGCAAGATCATATGACACTCAAACTGGCAATCCAAGAAGTAGCAACACAGCACACTTTATTTGGAGACATAAAGGGTAGTAAATGATTCAGCTAAGAGAGCTAAAATAGAAGCTTCCTGGGAGCAGAAAACAGGAGGTAGGGTTGGCTTGCACCACATTTTGAAACAGGAATTGTATACACAGATAACTTTGAAATTATGAAAAAAAATTTAAAAGGAGAATATTTGATCCTATGAAGACATTGCTTGTAGACTGCAATGTGCTCATGTTGGGAAAAAGCATGAAATTTGTTTTGGGAGTTAGCTGCTGATAACTGTTTCTTGGGTAGTGAGGGAAATTGAGTCAAAGTTCCTCCATGAGGTTTTCTCATCTCCCCTTGTCCTACATTCAAATGCTGGTCATATTAAAAAAAATAAAAATGTCCCTTGCTCTAAGTTTGTAACTACTGTTTAAAAATAGAAGGTTTGTTTTAGCCTGGCATATTCTTTAACATTGAAGGAGGTTTAAAGATGGAATTTTGGGGGTGTATATTTCCTTGGGGTAGAACTCTAGGCATTTCCTTATCCTACTGGCATTCTCAATCAGGTAAGTTCTTTTAGACCAGTAACTAAGTGCTGAGAGTACTTGGCCCTGACACTGACCTTCAGGCAGATAGCTTACCTCTCTCAACCATTCCTTAATCCTCCTCAAGGGAGGATTCAGCCTGCACTGCTGCCTTTCGCCATCAAAGGGCAGTGGGGGTGAGAGCGCGGGAAGGAGGGGAAAGATGCGTAGCACCTGGCAAGTGGGAGGAAGTGTCTCGCGTGTTTGCACTTACAGCATCTCAGTAGCTAGATATTTCATTGGTGCAAATGGCGTATTTTCTTCTAAATCTTGTGCCAATCCCAAAGGCAATGAGTTAGATGGTAATGCATTTGCAACGGCTATCTATTTCACTTTGAGCCAGGAATTTATTAGGAAAATGAAGAGAATTGCAAGAAGAAGTTTAGATCAGCATTTCCCCATTTTCCTACTTGTAGAATAGACTGGGTGCATGTTCTGAAAGAACACAGTGTCAGTCGAGATGGTGTTCTGCTTTCTTTCCCATTATTCTAAAATAGATGTGCTTCTCATATGCATGGATAGACCATTTACCCCTGATTTGTGTTTTAGGGATGGATCTGACTTATTAGCGCCGTTATTTGTAAACTGCTAACCTGGTTCCCTGGGCTGCAGTAATGCTTTCTTGATGGGTTGCTGTGAAAATGTGAAGATGTCTGTCAGGCAGGAAAAATTATGTAAAAATGATGTGGGTATAGAAAATGGAATCGACAAAATGTAATAAACTCCTCCTGGGCTGAAGAGCTGAGCTGCATATGTAATGAAGTACTTTAGGATTACGTCACCTTTTATATAACATCTGGCAGTGACTTTTATTTCAGAGCTAATTTGAAGAAGCCAGGACTTTTTTCTTCCCCTCCCCAAGCCTGCTTTTATCTGAAAAGAAGAAAAAGGAACAGTTACATTTTGCATGCAAAGAAAGCCAGTGAGATTAGATTACTCCCTTAGGGTAATGGAGAAAGGAAAAAGAAATTGAGAAAGGTCAGGTGAACAAAGCAGAAGGAATGAAGAGGTTTGTGTGATTCTTAGTGAAACTGGAGCATCTGAGCTGCCAGGCAGGTAACCTGGTGGCTCTGCCTTCCCTTCTCCCTCCCCCGCCGCTTTAGTTCTGGTTCCATTGATTTGACCCAAGAATACTATAAAAAGAGTCTTTCCTTAAATACTTGAAGTGAGACATTGAAAAATAAAATCAGAACAATTTAGGAAAGTCCTAAGATTTATTTCATTAGCCTTTGAGTAACAAAAGCTTTGTTTTAAAGCAACTCTTCTCCTCTCAGGAATGTCCAGACCGCCTGAGCTATCGAAATACCCAGGGGGGTCCACTCATCTTTGGTGTCTACATGGACAGTGGTGACAGATCTTCTGTGAATGTGAGTGGGAGTTACTCCCTCAAAACCAGGTTCTGGGAAGGGTGAGGAGATTCTTGGTAGCTTCTCTGCCCACGCTTGCCTTGGCACCGCCTGGACCTTGCTGACCCGTGTTTACTGATCTCAGTGCCCTCTTTCCTCATGAGCTTCTTACATCTTCCATTCGTCCTTCAGCCTTGAAAATGACCTTTTCTGAATGTCAGAGTCATGCCTGTAATTCAAAAGAGGCAGTGTCTTACTTTTGTATCTAATGGATTTCCAACCATGTGTCTAAAGTTTAGTTGGATATCTTGAAAATCAAACAATAAATTTGCATCTTGTAAGAAAGAATTTGTTCTCAGGGAGTTAAAGTATATGATGAAATCCCTAATTATGGTTTCTTCCAGTGCCACCTCCCTCAGGCCTTGGCAACTCTGTGAGAACAGGCACATGGGCTGGAGTGTGTGGCAACTGCCAGTCGTTGTGGGCTGAGGGAAGGTAATCCAGAATCTCTCTCTCTCCAAGATTTGGCTGTGCTCTCAGCCCAGTCTAAGAGGGCAAATGCTGGAATAGAAGGTCTTGCTCTTAATCTACACCCAAAAATAATTGACTCCTAGAGGTAGTCAATATGGTGTCGGTGGACATGGGTTTAATGGATAGACGTACTCCGTAGAGCAATGGAATGCCTGGGGCTGGCCAAAGGATGTCTCAGGGATGGTGGTGCTGTGTGCACTGGCAAACTCTAAGATCCCTGGATCCCTGGAGTCCTGCAGGCAGAATACTCTAGCCTGGCCCAGGTAGACTCACTGCTGGCACCATGGGAAGGAGGCTCTGGAGCAATCTTTGTTTTCTTAAGGTGACCTGGCCTCTTTTCTCAGTTGCCGTACTGCCTGCCAGGAAATGGTTCTATCATTCTGTAAGGTAATTTAGGAAAGACAAGTCTTTCCTAAATTACCTTACAGTTTTGAGATTGCCAGTGTTAATGTTTGATACATATTGTTGCAGAGTAATACTACCCCAAAACTTATTGTTTTGAAAAAATGTTCTTTTGGCGCTGGGGATTTAGCTCAGCTAAACGTCTGCCTTGCAAGCAGGTGGTCGTGAGTTCGATCCCCGGTACCGATAAAAAAAAAAATGTTCTTTTAATTTTATCTTATGTATGTGGCTCAGAAATTTGAGCAGCATTTAGCTGGGTGATTCTTCTGCTTCATATGGCTGGTGTCTTGGCAGCAACAGCCCTGGACCCTTTTTCCTCTCGTTAAATTCTTAGAGTATCTCCACATGTTCTTTCTAAAAGGAAGTTGGGTTTTGCATAATATCTCACTCAAGACTCTACTAGTTCTCCTAAGGACTTAGGCTTGGGCTTGGTATAGCACAAATTCTGTCATATTCCATTGGTCATAGCAATCACAGATATTCCAGAAAAAAAAATGGAAACAGATATTTCCTCCCAAAGAGAGGAATGTCAAAGAACTTGTAGCCATGTTTGCATAAATATGGGCTTGCATAAATATAAGAGTGTGTGGCAGAGGGACCCAAAAGAGGCTGTGTGGAAGAGACCTGTTCCCCATCCTTACTTCCTATCTAAGGAACCTCAGTTTCCCCAAGTGTTAACGGTGGTCCTGGGAGTACTAAGCTTCCTTTTCTTCTGCTACCTGAGGAAAATTTTCCAAAAGAAGAATTGGGAACATTTCTCATTTTCTCCACTGTGTCACACAGCTGTGCCAGTGACTAAACAGGCAGTGGATTATGTGGGAGTCTGAAAACTTTTCAGATTTTTCTGTTTGGGTAGAGCAGAGTAAGTTAGGAAGAGAATTATTATTTTCAATTAAATTTAACTAAATTTAATTTCCTGTGTCTATAATCCTTACAAAATAGATGACAGCAAAAGCTTTAACAAGACTGATAGCAACCGTATGTTGCTCCTTAATATAGATGTGATGCAGTTGACAGAGTCATCGGGTTCTCTTTTGGGAACCCATTTAATTTAGCTAATTTTGAACAGATAATATATACATGGTACATATTTTAAGGATACAATAGGACACAGAATTAAAATCTCCTACACATAGCTATTCTTGAACCTCCTTTGTCCCTTCGGTCAACTCTTTTTTTGGTATATCCTTCTGGACAAATTCTGTGCATCTACAAATACCCACTGTGTGTGTGTATGTATAATTATAGAATGTATAATCATGTATCTTTTCCCCCACAAATAGACACTTGCTATATTCTTTTTTATACCTTGTTATTATAAAACAATGTATCAGAATTTGTTCTGTATCAGTAAATATAGATTAACTTGTTTTCTCCAAGATCTACATAGTATTCTGTTGCATCACCATCATCTTGTCTTTGTTTTGTCTCCTGTTGATGAGTATCAGGTTATTTCTAATCTTTTGCTATTATGAGCAACATTACAATGAATAGTACTGGACATGCATATTTGTGTATAATGTACAACTTTATCTAGAAGTGGGATTATGGGATTGAAGTATAAGAGCACTATGATTCTCACATCTATCACCAACTGATCTTCACAGAGATTCTATTAGTTTACCTTACTCCATTTGCCTTTTCTTGTAGATTTTGGGGATTGTCAGTGGAATTTATTTTGTGAAGAAACAAGCTTTAAGATTGAAAAAGAAAGATCGATATTTGTGTTTTTTATATCAGCCTTCATTTTATGAGATTTCTAAGTACTTTGCCAAACACTCTGGTAAAGTAGCCCAGTGTCAGACATGCTTTGCTAAGAGGAAGCTTGCCACGCAGAAGAATGGGAAGTCTGGTCTTGGCATGGTAAGAATTTGTTCTAGTTTGACATTGCCAATACTCACTATGGGACTTTGATTAAGCCAGTTATCCTTTCTTTGACCTCCATTTTTTTATTTGTCAAATGAATATTTGGAGTACATGATCTCAGACAAATGCTTGGATTCAAAATTACTGGATTCTATGAAATTTTTTTTTTTTACCATTTAGAGTATAATAAAAAGTTCCATTCAAGAACCTAATTTGCAAGTCCCTGTGCAAAACAAACATGCAAGGACTCCTGTTAAAAAAAAAATCATTGAGTTTCAAAATAACTCTAGAATTAGAGCATTAAGCCCAATGTGGGCCCGTCTGATGCAGGGACCCTGTGCCACTGCACAGGGGCTCGGTCCCTGAAGCCAACCCTGTTCCTATGAAGTCTCTGATCTCCAAATTAGTGATTTTTTATCTTTAAGGACTTGGTGGTGGCAAACCACAAGTGTGCCTGAGCTGCCCACCATCTTTCCTTAGGAAATCTGCCTTGGGCCAAAGCTCCTTGCCATCAGAAGTTGCCCTAAGCTGTGGCATGTGCAATGGGCACCACTGATGGGACCAGAGGCAGCGACCTGACTTGAGCATGGCCAATTCATAGGCTGACAGGAAATACTGCAAATGGTGGGAGTTAAATAATAATACTGACAAACAGACTCTGGAATTTGAGCTGAAGTATATGGAAAGGATCAGCCAGCTGGACTGAGGTTAGGGGATGGTGGGAGTGAGTAGGTAGGGAAAGGAAAAATCAATCACAAAGTACTGCCATGTGCAACTGAACAGTGATTCCTCATTACCTGAGGTAGCTTAAGTGAATTTATTTCTGTCTTTTGTAACCCAGAGAGCCTAATTAACCAAGTGTTATGCTAGACCGTAGCTTTAGCCTATTAACAATTAAGCCACCTAGGGAGTATGGATTAAGAACAATTAGAAGTATGAATATAGGAAAACAGCTCCAAACCTTCATTTTAACCTTCCTCTGCTGCTGCTGCAGCGGAATCAGCTGACTGAGTCGCCTGTATGGGCCAGGTGAGGGGTGATCCAGGCTCAGAGTGGGCCCCTTCTATCTTTTCCCTCTGCTTTATTTGTATCTTAGCCAACTTTATTATATATCCTTAGGAGTTCTTTTTTTCTAACTTCTCCTAAATTATTCTTGACATCTTATTCTACTTCCACTGGAGTAGCCCTAGGAAAGGTGTACCCTTCAAATGTGCAACAGGACACATGGTTTCTTGGTGTGTGTGTATATATATATATATATATATATATATATTTATTTTCTGTTGGACTATGCTAATGGATCCCTGGAGTCGGCAGCAGGCTGTGGCAGAAGCTGGAGTAAATGACCTCTACAGACCTTTTGCAGTTTAGCCATTCTAAGGAAAGTCTGCCAAATGGCTACTGGGATCCCAACCACTATAGAATAACTATATAATCACTGGATGCTTTTCCATTTTCTTCATGGTTCAGTAGAGGCTGAGTTTGTTGGACTTCAGATAAATAATCAATTAAGTTGGTCAGGAATGTCATGTAACTTATTGACAGTGATTTGCTTTCTCAGATGCATTAAAATCTGTGGTATGTGGGTGTATTACTTATAATAACATACCACACACACTGGGTAGCCTATTTGAATGAGATATGCATAAAACTGCATCGTGTGAGATGAATTCTTGTTCATATAAATCACTCTGCAGCCCAGGGACCCTGGAAAGCATGAGCTAGGAGTCAGAGTGTTCCTCATCTTGAGGCTGCCTCTTGGTGGGGCACAGTTGAGCTGTGTTTATGGGGTTATCTAGGAAACAAATAGCTTGTTTGGGATTAAATGTGGAGAAAGAAACTTTTCTGTTTGCCTTTATATCAAGGCCAAAAGGGAAAGCAAAGGTGAAGGCTACAGTTCGAATTTCATCCTGGTCTTGGATATAGGATAGAAATCACCAGCAGATTCCATGGTATACACATAGGTGGGGACTGGCTTATGCCTATAGACTCTCTGGTGATTACTATGGGAATGTGCTCAAGGCATGTGTGGTCAACCTTTCTGTATCTGGAAAAGGGAAAAATGAACTTGGTAATACTTCCAGATTCATTTTGCTGTGAAGTCCAGGAACCAAAGTCATTCCAAGCCTGTTGGAATGAAGATGCTGACATTGACAGCACTCTAAATGCTGAGACGTGATCCCCACATATATTACTGTTATACTGTTTATTTACATGAAACTTATCTAGGTGTTTCAGAACAATTATAATTTAAACAGATTTTCTTAACAGAAGCATTAATACTTGGGGATTAGTTGGTTAGTTGAAAGTGATCAGTGTCTGATGACAGGACCAAACCATAGAAGATATATTTATTCAGATTGATATGGAGGCTGGAGTGGTAACAGGGTGGTAAATGGGTGGGCCAGGAGACTCATTTATTCAGGCACTTAAAGCATTGTCAGTAAAAATTCGCCTAAGAGTCACAAATGCATGCTGGCAGTAGGAGATGTGAGGGAAGGAACTCCCAAGGGTTAGAACCTGATTATCCTGAGGAAATCCAGGGTGAAATTAATGGCTAATTGCTAGGATGCAAAGGGATTAATGTCAGATTACCACTGTGATATCTTATAGAAGCAGTGTGGCTTATTTTATCATTTCTACTTCCCATTTGGTTAGGAGAACATTCTCATAAGCAAGCATACATATTTCACAGCCCACATGCTAAGTGCTGAAGCAATGTCATTTAATTTACAGCTGAATATAGACTTGCCATTGAGCATTACCCATTTAGACAGAATCATGGTTTCTTCTGAAAAGTCCTTAACAAGAACAATATAAATAGTATCAATGGTAGTCAACCTTCCTCAGGCAATGTCGAAGTTCTCTGCCTCACTTTGATACCACCAGGACTCTGCAGTTGTTGAGAAGTGTGGATCTGGTGGGGACAGAAGAGAACACCAACACACAGTTTGTGATTTAAATGAAATGTCAGTGAACAGTAGAAATTAGACAAAAAAGTAAGAAATTTCAGAGGCCAGAATGAATGAGGGCATTGGACAATATGATACAATGTTTTTCTTCAAAAGTTAGCCTGTCCTTAACTTAGTCTGACTATAAAATGTGAAAGAAACCTAATAAAATATGAATAAAAAGTAAACATTTTAACCTCTCATCCCTCCTGAATTTTATTCCCCTGTCAGAGGTAACCATTGGCATTTTCTTCATGTATGGCTCTTTCACACTCAAATTTATATGTGTGTTCAAGCATACAGGCTTTGAAGGAAGCAAATGAGGTGACAGTTCACACACTCATATTTAGCAATGTATGCAAGTGTAAACAGATCATGTACATTCTTTTAAATTTGTAGTAGTTGTCTCCTTTAGGGACATTTAGCTTTCTCTCCTATAGACAATAGTTCAGAGAGTATCCTTGTTAATGCTTCTTTGTGTACCTGTGTAAGCATTTCTCTAGGATAGTGGCTTATCCACGGACTTTTTCTGTAGAATTGTACAGACATTTACAGTATTGACAAATGCTGCCCAGTTGTCATCTAAACAAATACTCATTTTTATTCCTAACATCAGTGTGTGAGGGTATCTGTTTTTCTTATATACTTGACCACTCTGGATATTATCAAATTTCTTAATTTTAGCCAGTCTTGGGAATTAAGAATGACTTAATTGTTTTAATCTATATTTTCTTGATTAGTAAATGTTTAGCATACTTTCCTGTAACAGTTGACCATTTGCATTTGTTCTTCTGTGAAATATCTATTCTTGTCCAATTTTCCTATTGTGTTTTGTTGACTTAGAGTCACTCTGTGTATTTTCTGGATCTAAATTGGTTGGATTTTGCATGTTTTATATATTGTATATACTTCGACATTTGTCATTTTTTTCTTTCATCATTTCTTATCTTATAAAAAGTTTATGTTGCATGGCATAGTGTTGCACACATGTAATCCCAGCATTCAGGAGGCTGAGGCAGCAGGGTTGCAAGTTTGAGGCAAGCCTGGGCTATAATAGTGAGATCGAAGCCATCTAGACTATACGATGAGACTTTGTCTCAAGAAACAAACAGACAAATAAACAAATAAAAACCCAACCAAAAAAACAACAGCAATAAAAGAAGTTTATATTGTCAAGTCTGTCAGTCTTTTCCTTTATGGTTTAGTGGTTTTACATCTGCTTTAAGATTATAAAAACATTTTCCTAAGCACATTGTGGGTAAAAATAATCTAATCCTTTAATGAGTCTAATATTCATTGAAGTAGTTTTGTGTAATGTGTAATATAGGAAAAATTTCCTTTTTTTTCCTGGAACAAAATTTCATTTCCACACCTCTGATACATGCTGTCTGTGACACCTTGGATTTTAGAATTGTTAGGATGTATATATAGAGTCAAGAATAATTACAGTTTTCTGGTTTGAGTGACTAGGTAGTTGGTGGAGTCATTTGCTGAAACAAGAAATAGAGATCGAAAACCAGATTTAAAGGAAAAGTTTTGTACATTTGATATAAAGCCAGGAATGGATGTGATCAGATTTGTGAGCTATCAATATTTTAGAAGTGAATGGAGAAAGAAGAAGGTTGTTTGGTTGAAAACATGGAAAACATGAAAGGATTTTTCAAGAAGGAGGAGGAAGTTAAAAGGGTGAAAGAGATAAAGATGGGGAAGACCCACTGGTGAGGTGAGCCGGAGCTCTCCAGATACCCTTCAGGAGCCCTGACCAAGGGGTAATAGGAAGCTGGTGGCCGAGGAGCAGGCTGGTGAGGAGCAGGGTTGGAAAGGTAAGTGGAAGGGGAGGTGAAAAGACTGTGTACGTCAGTAAGATTTGCCCTGAGCTTTGTGGTGAGGGTTTGATGGTAGTTTAGAGATGTGTGGAGAAACTGCTGTTTATTTCTTGTGTAGTGGAGTTGTGTTGTGAGATTATTAAGGAAGTTCCATATAGTTAACCCAAGTTATCTGGTGGGTATGTTTTATTTTTGAAGGACTTTATAGCCAAACTTGATAAAGACTAATCTTCTGGGTGTTAAAAATATTTTATAACTGAGATGCCTTAGGCTCTGACCAGTCAGAAAGGAAGTCATAATCTATGAGAACAGATGCCGGCAATAAAGAGCTGGTGGGCTGTGCCAGTGAATGTCGGCTCTGTTCCTATTGCCAGGTAATTGTCTAAGTATTTGTGCGCGGATGTTTTCTCAGAAGTATCTTGATCAAGGGGACTGATTTCCTAAAATGAATTAGTTGGACCAGATCATTGAAGTTGTAACTAGCACTGCAAAATGTATGGCAACTCTTGTGCTAAATTAGATTGCAGACTGTATTTGTAATCATGATCCTTCGGGGCAAAATGGACACAGAAGATAACATTGACAATGAAAAAATTGGCTTTCTTTTCCCTCAAAGCTAATAGCAGTTATGTGACAAATTGCAGAAGAATAAAATGAATGTAACATATCCTAAGTAAGAATTATAAGGACACAATCGACTTTTGTTTCAAATGATAATTCCATGTTCAACTGTAAGGTTAGGAGCAAAATGGACTTTCTCTATAGCAGAGCTCATACGTGAGATTTCTGTTCCCTGAAGTTCTGTCAGTGAGCAGTGCTGGTGTCAGAATGTAAGTGGCTGTGATTCCCCTTCCTCTTGGGAGTTTTCCTAACAGAGAAAGCCTTTGGGGATAGAGGCCTCCAGTTCTAAGAGCTTTCTCATTTTAGCTCAGGACAGCTGTTCTTTTTCTCCCCCCTTGGTAGGTATATGATCTTGCATTATTTCAGGAAGTAACTTTTTCAAGTAGGAACAGCAGTATATTTTTTTCTTTTGACAAATGCCATATAGATAATCCTCTCAGTATAGTTGGCTCTCTTTCAGAGATTTTCCTGTATTTATAGTGAAATGTAAGTCTGTCTGGTATACAAAGAGTTAATTGTAGCTATTATATTCTCTTTTACTTTTCAGTAATTGCTTAGAATGTTACGTCTTGATATATTTTCAAGAAAATTGAGATTTAAAAGTTCATTTTGAAAAGAAGGGAGAAAAAAATAAGAGTGCCGTGGAACAGATGAAGTGCTTAATGTTCTCTTGGTAAGTTGAATCAATACTATTACCTTTCTTGAGTGAAGAGAAAGAAAAACCGTTTACCTGAATTTAATGTCTGTTGTCATTGTTTTTTCTTTTTTGGTCAAGTTCTTTTATTTTGCCTGTGTTTTACAACTGACTAAATAAAATAAAATCAAGAACTCAGAAACAGATTCAATTGGTGCCACCTCTTAGGATGGGGAAATTTTTTTTACTGAAAAGTATAAGGAAATGAAATATTTTTATCTATAAATCTGTTGCTGTTATTGACAATGTATTTATTTATTTGTTTTGTTTGTTTGTTTTTTGTCTTTTTGAGGCATGGTCTTACTATGTAGGTCGGGCTTTCCTTGAGCAAACTTTGTACCCCAAGCTGATCTAAAATTTGCAAGGATCCTCTTGCCTCAGCCTCCCGAGAGCTGGGGATTACAAGTGTGTACCACCACGCCTGGTTATTTATTAATTTTTAAAAATCCATTTTATTTCAAAGAGAAAAAAACCCCAAATTTAAAACATGTCAATTGAGAGAAACAGTGGTGCACACATTGCGAACTGTCATCCCCAAATCATTCATCCAGAGCACAAGACATCTGCATTCAGTTGCACAAACTATACCAGCACAAATCTTTCTGTTCAATGAACTCAGAGAAATCAGTAGTGTAACTATCTTAACTTTTTAATATACATATATATGTCTATATATGTTGTGTCAGCTTCTCACACTAGTGAGACAATATGATGTTTACACAGGTGTGTCTTATTTATTTCACTTATGAGTGTGGTCTCAACTTATATCCATTTACCTATTAAAGTCTCAGTTTATCCTTCCTTATGACAGAGTAGTACTTCATTGAAAAAAATCACATCTTTTTTATCCATTTCTCAGTAGATGGGCATTTAGGTTGTTTCCAAGATCTAGCTATTATAAATTGTGCTGCTATAAACATGGGTGCACATATATCACTGTGGTATAATGTTTTATATTCTTTTGTGATGATACTGAGAAAGGGAGTAGCTGGGTTGAATGGGACCTATAGTTCTAGTTTTTTTTTTTATTTTAGAGCGAATAAAATCAAGCAAAATAAAACAGTATAAAGCCAATCAAAACAAGACAGTGTAAATGACACAGGGTTTCAAAACAAGGTAATAGGAAATCAACAATGGTTATTATAATGCCTCTTGTTGTCTTAAAAATAGCTGACCATAACTTCAGACATAGTAAAATCTAACAAACAGAAACAGAATAGAACCAATAAAAAAAACAATGAATACAATATAGAACTTCAAAAAGTCCTAGTTTTTTTGAGGAATCTCCACACTGATTTCCACAGTGGTTGCACCAGTTTACACTCCCACCAACAGTGGAGAAGGGGTCCTTTTCCCCACAGCCCCTCCAGCATTTGTTATTGCTTGATTTCTTTATAATAGCCATTCTTTCCAGGATAAGGTGGAATCTCAGTGTTGTTTTAATTTGCATCGAATCACTGATAATGTTGAACATTTTTTACATATTTATTTGCTGTTTGTGTTTCTTCATCTGAGAAGTGTATATTCATCTCAGATGCCCATTTATGGATTGGGTCTTTAAATTGGGGGGGGCTGATTTTTTGAGTTCTTTATACATTTTTGATAGTAATTTTTGTCTCAGGTACAGCTGGCGAACATTTTCTCCCATGTTATGGGTTGTCTTTTCACTATGCTGGTGGTTTCTCTTACTGCGCTTTTTAGTAGGGGAGTGAGATTTCAGTTGTTGATTCTTTGTGGTAGTTCCTGTGCAATTGGGGTTTTGTTCATCAAGTCTTTGCCTACACAAATTTGACAATGTTTCTAACTGTCTTTTTCCATTTCACACTAACCTGTAGGGACACTGTTAGAACACCCAGGTAAGGGTGACAGTCACCAGCAGTTTTGACTCTGAAGCCCTTCTAGGAAGTATCGTCAGGGAAGAGTCAACCCTTCTCTTCCTCTCCTATCTTCTGGGTTCTCTACCTGTCTTTGTCCTGGTCCTGGGTGGTAGATGTTTTCTCCCTGAAGTCTCTCAGATCTGCAAATGCTTGTTCTGCTATTGCCAACACTGCTTTTTGTCTTGAGGAGTGGTGGCCTCAGTTGGGAGTTCATGTGATGCTGTGCTTGTGGACTCCCTTCCCATCTCTTTTATTAGTGCTACTGTTTTCCAGCTGAGGAACATCCTACAGTGGGTTCTACAACACTGTTCTCTTTTTTCTTCCCTGCTTTGATCAGTACTGGGGCTGGAACCCAGGCCTTGCACATGTCAGGCAAATGTTCTGTCTTTGAGCTGTATCACCTGTACATGAAGGAACTTTAGGTAACCAACCCCAGGACTGGGTTGAGGACATTTGAATGGCACTGCACAGTGTTCCACAATTTTCCACTTTCATCAGCATTGAACCACTGTCTGAAGAAGACAGCCAGGTGCTTCAGTAGTTTCAGATTTTAGTTAGGGGTTTCTACTACTCAAAGACACCTCCATGAGAAATTTGGGACAGAGTTTCAGAGACTCTGTCAGTTGATCCTGATGGCCAGGAAACCTATATATTTCTCAGGTACAGAAACTCCCTGAGAGCTGATTCTGCTCTGATGTTACTCAGAAAATGTTGATGGAAATTAAATTCTACTTCTGAAGATCTTTTAAAGCATTTTAAAAAGAGAAATTCTTCCATAAATGTGCTGACCTGGTATTTCACTTAAATACCTAGAGTCTTAATTAAACCAATCTTTCAGCCATTTTCTACAGCAGTCCTCTAGGGGTATCAGTGTTCTCTTAAATTTCTGCAAATAGTAATGAGATTATGGAAATTAAATTTTTCTAAGTCTGGCCATAGCTCTAGCCCCACATCCTGACCATAATTTTTCCTCTACCCTGACCTTTTATTTGCATCAGCAGATTTTGCATTAGGTGATCCGAGCTGTGTAAGTTGATTATCACTGTGACCTTCCTTGATCAAGGGGATTTATTAAGTGCCTATATGACTGGTACCAGGTACCACAAGAAATTAGGGTGAGACATAGTGGTGCACACCTGTAATCCCAGCACCTGGGAGGCTGAGTCAGGAGGATTACTGGAAGTTTGAGGCCAGACTGGGCTACATAGTGAGACCCTGTATCAAAAAACAAAACAAAACAAAATAAAACAAAGCAAAACAAAACAAGTAGTAATGAAAGAAATGATGAGACTCTGCTTTCAAAACCCTTGTAGTTTAGTTGGCCTTACTGAATCAGGCAAATAATAATCTCATTACTATTTGCAGGACATCAGAAATCACAGGACATCAGAGGCCACATGTTTTGTCTGTCCAAGAGGTGACATAGATCTGAAAGACAGTCCTTAAGGGTCTAGCATTTCAGGAAAGATGGAGGGCAGTATAGTTTTGTATTGGACTGGTTTTCAAGTCAAAAGGATCTCATTTTATTTCATCTGAAATGTCCTTATTAGCTATGTGCCTTAGGCAAATGTTCAACATTTTTGTACCCTAGTTTCCTGTACTATAAAATATGACTGTTTATTTATTTATTTTTGTACTGGGGATTGAACTCATGATCTTGCACTTGCCAGGCAGGTGCTTAGTCCGCTGAACTAAATCTCTGGCCCAAGATGTGAATGTTTATATAGTATCTATCTTATGTAAACTTATTTTGGGAATTAACTGTGAAAAACAAAATAAACAAACAAAAAACCTTAAGCACAGGGCCTAGACCACAATAAGTGCCACCTATTGACCTCTTTATCTTAAGCAGCCTTCTGGCCTCCTTCTGGAATCTATTTGTTTTCAAAAGGGCCAAATAGAAATAACAGGAGAGGTATTGAATGTTCAGACTATCCCAAGGCAGAGGTGCATTTATTTCTATTGAGAGCCACTGAGCCTGATAGAGAAGGATCAATTGAAGAGCTTGTAAAACAAACAAACAAATTTGTTTCCCCTCTGGGAAATATAAAAATATCGAATTACTGACTTTTAAGAACAAGGAACATATCACTTTACTCAATAAATACCTTGAATAGATTTCTAGAACTTTAAGGGGCCTCAGAGACCATCCAGTATAATTTGTTTTTATTTAATAGATGAGACAACTGGGGACCAGAAATATAAACTGATTTTGTCATAATTATCCTCCTGGACCATAGGAAAAAACCCTTTACTTCTAAGTGTAGCTCCTGGTATTTTTCCACTGTACCATGTACCTAGTGGAACCTGGGAAGAGAGAGAAAAGACAAAGGAGCTAGAAAGCAAGGGAGATATATGAGGTGTGATCTAAAAATACAATGAATGTTTAAATAAAATGTTTATTACAGTAAAAGACACATTGCTATTTATCCTTCTCAAAACTCCCCTCACTTCAAACTTACTTCTCCCATTGTTCCTGGCACTTTCTGGAGCAGTTCTGGAAGTCTTCTTTCCTGAATGTTTTAGTATGATTCATGGCTGCCTTGAAGTCCTGAATTGACTCAAAATGCTTATTTTTTGTGGTAATTTTGACTTTAGTCACGGAGCCAGATCTGGTGAATAAGGTAGATTGGTATAGGTCGTGATATTTTTATCAGACTGCCTTTCTGTTGCATGACACTTGGCAGCAGCATTCACCATATTTTTGAATATAACTTGTGAATATACTCACAAAGGAGGATTTCCAGAACTGCTTCAGAAAGTGTGACATGCACAAGTGTGTTCAAAGTGAAGGGGACTATGGCAGTAGGGCTTAATGGCAATTACTGTAATTTAAAAAGTTACCATGCACTGTATATTTTGATCACTCCTTATACATAGGGAGGGAGGGAAGCAGAGAAAACAAGAAAAAGAAGAAAGAAGGTGGGCATTTCCAGCAGCAGTAAGGTTTCATTAAGTATCTGTCATGCCAAGCTAATTTGCTCTTTGATGTGCTTCTGTTGTTCTGAATAGATGTCTGAATAGATAACAGAACCTGATGCCTGGTTGAGAATCTATTGAAATAATCCAGGGGAGAATTATCAATGACTTGGTCTAAGATGGCAGCAATCTAGAGATGATCCCCAAGATAGAATTTATTTCACAGAGATAGGGATATATTTTGGGATTGGATGTTGGGAGATAAAAGAATGGAAGAGTACAGGGGGAATCCCAACCTTTTGTCTTGAAGAATGAGGAGGGATGGTGACATCCTTTTTGTGATGGGGAAGTCTTTGAACATACTATGTTTGACACATCCAGGAAAGGCTCAGAATATGCAGTTGGGTTGTTTGAGAATAAGAGATTGGAGAGAATAAGGCTGGAGATATCAGTTTGTCAGTATAAAGATGTCAGTATAAAGTATGGGACTGAATGAGGTAATCTAGGGCTGGATTGAAAGTAGAAAAGAGCAGAACACTATGAACTGCACCATTTGGAGAGCTACCTGGGAAAGATGTGCCAGTAAATGAGACCTAAGCATTGTTACTTGGAAACATTTTAAAAATTGTGTGTTATTGGGGTTTTTAACAAGTAATTTAATAGAATTATTTATAATGGAAGAATGATAATGGATGAATGTGGTCTGGATAGTAGGATGGGTAGGTGAATTAGGACTTTGCCTGCTAAAAGTAGTATCAAAGACTAAATTAATGAGGACTCAAAGATTTGTAGGAAGCACCTCTGATCTTGCCTCTATCCCATGAATGTAGTTAAACATCCCTTGAGCAGAAAGACTTTGGGTCAGGTATGAAGATAGAAAGATCTTTGCCACAGCAGACTAATTAGCAGATTTTTTCACCAGTCACATTTATTTGCCAAGACATTAGTTACAGATAGATTTGGTATTTCCATGCAAATGGAGCATCAATATTTTCTGTCTACCTACTGTTACATGTTGGATGAGGACTTGATTATAGACCTCATATATTGTGAGAAACCTGAAACATTGGAGTAACTTTACTCTTTATAGTAATTGCCATAGCTTTCATAGGATATGTCCTACCATGAGGACAAATATCCTTTTGAGGTGCTACAGTTATCACAAACCTACTCTTGGCTGTTCCTTATATTGGAAATAACTTAGTAGAACTTGAGGTGGATTTTCAGTTGATTAAGCAACCTTAACACAATTTTTTTTTGCTTTTAATTTTACCATTTATTATCACAACGTTTGTAACAACTCATTTATTCCTTCATGAAACTAACAATACCTCAGGCATCCACTCAGGTAAAAGTCCATTTTATCCATACTATATACTTAATAATGAATAAAACATCTAAAGTATCTTTAACTGTACTAATTTTAGTTTTATTCTTTCTAAACTTATAGGTTCATATCCCCATTGCCTGCTTAACACTCCTCCACATATTAAAATGGAGTATTCTATATACACATATGCAATCCAATGTTCTATCCCCAGTAAATCTGGAGGGGTACAAGCACTAATATTTCCTATCTAATGTTAGTTATCATTCCTACTCTTCACTTATCAAAACAATGAAGTATAACATGTTGTTCTTTTTTTTTTATTTTGATGGTAGTGAAATACATCAGAATAAGACAGAACAGAGCCAATTGAGACAGTGCAGTGAAATTGGTACAGAATGTCACAACAGGTTACTGGGATAAAAGTAATAGGTGCCATAGTATATCTTGTTATTTTCACAATAGTTCTTCTTTTAATCAGGTATAGCAAAATCAAACCAAATACAGAACATTATAGAACTCAATCAAAACAGAATATTGAATAGAGCAATACAATTAATCAGAACAAAGCAAAACAGTGATAAATATAGTTGCCTTCAAAGAGATGGTAGAAGGAAATCCTCCCATTTGCTATATTGCATATGGTCAACCTCCCAAGAGATGCTCAGACCTCTGGCTCCCATTTGCTAATGGGAGGGGTGTGTGTGGGGTGCGGATGGGATATTTGATTCTTAGCCTGCACGCCGGTAGGCTCACGGCTGCTTACCAGAGAGGCGGGCTGGTTGCTTGGTTTCACAGCACCCTAAGTTCCAACAACATGTTGTTCTTTAAGTCAATGTGTATCTGAATTCTAGTAGCAAATTTGCCTGTGCTGACATGGATTAGAGGTCAGTCAGTACAATACTCATTATTATTTATCAGCTATTATTGACCTTATATTATTCTATTATTTTAATCTTTATACTATTAGTAAGCTCATTAGAAAATAAGCTACAAATATAATGAGTCTTTGTAGTATAAATATTTCTCTAGTCTTATAAACCAAAAATGGAGAATTCATCTTCTAGGAGATTAAAATCAAGTAAGAAGTTTATAGCTTCACCACCAGCAACCTAAATTATGATTTTAATTAAGCTGTTTCCTCATCAATTTTGTATTTATCTATTGTACCATTTTACAAACATACTGTTCTTTACCTTATGTTTTGTGTTTTAATGCATTGCCCCATTAACAATGTAACAAATATTATACATCAGCTATACCACATATAAAACATAATATATGATCATTAAAATAACTCCACACTTATAAGCAAGTACATAGAACTAAGAAAATACATAGGCCATTTACTTATCCATACTACAATTCAAAACCATATGAAAATTATACATCCAAGTAACCTATTAACTTTATGTTGTAGTCAAGGTTTGCAAGAGAAACAATTTAATACAGAATATATAATTTATAGGATTTCTTTTTTTTTGTGGTGCTGGGGATCAAACCCCGGGTCTTGTGCATACAAAGCAAGAACTCTACCACTGAGCCACATCCCCACCCCTACAAGATTATTTTACAATAGTCACCACAAAGTCAAATACAAAAGAGTACAGGAAATCTGTTCACACACTAAAGGCCCAAAGAATTCAGTTGAAGGCCTGGATCCATGGCAGTGTTCTGCACGAGTCTAGCTAAAGCCAGAGTCCATGACCTTGCCCCTGATGAGACCAACAGGAGGCCTAGAGCCCACAACAATGTCTCATACAAGCCTGTTTCACAAATCTTCATGGGGAATGGCCAAAGCTAGAAAGCTAGAAAGTCTATGCCAGTAGGATGAAGGATCTGTGCCAGCAGGCTGAGGGATCTGCACTGAGGCCAGGAAGCAATCTCAAAGTAAGAACAGAGCTCTCCGCAAAAGTACCACAGCCATCCTCAGCGACAATGAGGTCCTAGCTTCTCAGAGTATGAGAAAGGCTGGGTTCATATCAGGAAAGCCAGAGTGACACATGGCCCCAGGAGATTCAATGGTGTACCATCTTCCCCTCTGGAGCCAGGAAGAGACACTCAGTGTAAGGACCAGAACTCCCCTATAGTGAACTGCAGCCATTCTCAGCAACATGAAGTCCTGAGCTTCTCTGACGATGAGAAGTTGTGTTCATATCAGGAATACCAGCATAACAAGCCTGTCCAGGACAATAGTACCACCTCTTCCCCTCAGTTCTCCTTTTATGCTGTTGGCAACAATCCACAGGTGGGTCCTCCACACCCAGCACCACACTGATTCAGTTCAGCTGGGTGTTACAAGTTGACCACCAGTTGTCAATCCACCATGCTTTTTTTTCTTTTTCATTATTTAAAGAGGGGGGAAGCAAAACAGAAAAAAGGGTAGAAACAATACAGAATTTCAAAAAAAATAAACAGTAAGAAATCACTATTTGATACATTACATATTATCTTCTTGGATATAGTTGTTCAAGTTACAAAATTAAAGCATACAAAGTGGACATTCAAACAGTGAGGCTGCAAACAGTTCTGTTCACCGATCCAACAAAAACTTAGTAAAATGGTTATCAATCCTACACACTTAAGTATACATATAGTTATCTATTTTAGAGCACTTTCTTTTCCTCCTCTTGCTTTTTTTAAAAAATTTTTTATTTGAGAAAAAATTTTGAAACAGAAAGAGGATAGAAACAATACAAAATCTCAAAAACAAAACAAAGCAAAACAGAAAAAAAAAACAAAAATAGTAACCAGTAAAAAGTCACTAGTTGATAATTACATACTTTCCTCTTAGATGCAGTTGTTCAAGTTACAGAAGTAAAGTCCACAAAGTGGACATCCAAACAGTGAGACTGCAGTCAGTTTTGCTCATCCATCCAACTAAAACTTTAGCAACATGGTTATTAATTCCACACACTCAAACATACATGCAGTTATATCCTTTAGAATACTCTCTTTTCCTTTTTTTTATCTTTATAATAACTATAATCCATTCTCATAAACTACTTAGAAGTTCTACACATGTATAAATCTCTACACTTATACCTAGCCTTTCTGTATTAGAGGGAGAAACAAATCAAAACAAGTCAGCAATACAAATTCCTAGAGAAACACAAAATGAAAAGAACATACAAAAACATAACATTAGGTGATCTACGGTAGTCCCTATGATGTCTCTAGTTATTTTCAATAAAATTGTCTATATCGTCAAGTATAATATAAACATAGCATTGCTTTACATTATTAATAAAATCTAAACATTGGAGACATTATAGGACTTCAAAGGCAGTTAACAATCAAACCAGAATGGGTATCCTATTGAATCCTGTCATCTTCAGAGTAGTTGCCCTACTCTCAGACTTGACACTCTCAAGCATACCAGATTCAAGTAAAATCAGTCAAGATAAAACAGTGATATAACCAATCTTCTCTGTCTTATCTCTACCATGCTATTTTTCTATTGTTATTTGTTTACTTTTCTCCTTGATTCCACTGTCTGCCCCTTTATTTGAGGCCTTTCTGCCATTATTCCTGGAACCCTGGTGGTTTTCTTCTCTCTCTCTAGAATGCCCTTCAGTATTCTTTGCAGGGTTGGATTGGTGGTCACAAACTCCCCCAGTTACTCTTTGTTGTGGAAATATCTTGTCTCTCCATTTATTTTGAGAGACAGTTTTGCAAAGTACATCATTCTGGGTTGGAGGTTATTTTCTTGCAGGACTTGGAAGACTTCACTCCAAGCTCTTCTTGATTTGATGGTTTGCATTGAGAAGTCTGCTGTGATTTTGATGAGTTTTCCTTTATAGGTAATCTGTTTCTTTTCTCTGACCGCTTTTAATATTCTGTTCTTGTGATGGATTTCTGGGATCCTGATTATTACATGTCTGGGACAGCCAAACAGTGAGATGTAGATCTGTTTGGGTGTAGATCTGTTTGGGTTGTAGCTGGCTGGAGTTCTATATGCCTCATTTATCAGAACTTCACTTCCATTCCCTATGTTTAGGAAGTTTTCCTTAATTATTTCTGTGAATAGACTTTTTATTTCATTTGTATTTGTTGCTGCATCTTCATTCACATATTTTATTCTTAGGTTATAAATTCTCTTGTCATCTTCTAGCCTTTGTATCATTGCTTCCTGATTCCTTGTTATTTTTAAGAGATCCTTCCTTTCATGATCATAATTTGCAAATCTATCTTCAAGTTTTGAAAGTTTCTCTTTAGTTTCTGTTAAAAGGTTTTGCCAGGTTTCATTGGAGTTTTTAATTTCCTGATATTCTCTTTGGATCTGTTTCATATATTCTAGATTTTGTTTATATTCTTCATCAAAGGCTTCTCTCCTTTCTCTGGGTTCCTCTGTTCTTTCATTTGTGCCTACTTGAGGATTACCCAGGACTTCTTTTATTAATCTTCTTATATCTTGCTTCACCTGAGTTAGAATTTCAGATTTAAA